>CAUYQG010219799.1:0-12717 GCA_963574415.1 Tarsius wallacei | reverse complement strand
GAGGTTTAAACTCAAAACATTGATTGATGGTCGGGCTCGGTGGCTCAGTCTGTAATCCCAGCACTTTGGGAGGCCAAGGTGAGTGGCTTGCCTGAGCCCGCGGATTAGCGACGGGCCCAGGCAACTTGGCCAGACCTGTCTTTACAATAAATAAAAAATTAGCTGGGCGTGGACTTGGAAGGCTGAGGCCGAAGGATCTCCAGAGCCCAGCGAGTCAAGGCCACGGTGGCCATAAGCGTGCCACTGCCCTCCAGTCTGGGTTACAGAACGGGACTCCAACACAAAAAAAAAAAAAAAAACCACACACATTGCTAACAAGCAAATTTTCATTAAAGTCTAAGAGTCAAAGAAACACTCAAAAATGACAAAAGTAGACCGGGCTCAGTGGCTAAGACTGTAATCCCAGCACTTTGAGAGGCCGAGGCAAGTGGATTGCCTGATCCCGCGGGTTCGAGACCCACCCGGGCACCTTGGCGAGACCTCGTCTCTATAATAAATCAAATATTAGCTGAGCGTGATAGTGCGCGCCTATATTTCCAGCTACTTGGAAGGCTGGGGCAGAAGGTCGCCAGTGCCCAGCAGGTCGAGGTTGTGGTGGCCGAGAGTATGCCACTGCGCTCCAGTCTGGGTGACAGAGTGAGAGTGAGACTTCAACTTAAAAAAAAAAAATGACAAAGGTATTGCAATGTTAAAACTAATCTGGGTTTTTACAATTGTAAAATCCCTTTTGGACTGACACTGGACAAACTTTACTGAACCTCCTCAGTGTTCTTCCACTGTGACCCACTACCTGAAGAACTCCTAATTTCGAGTTTACAATGTGATTGTTGTAGAAACAAGGCAAAATGGAAGATTCTCGGCAACCCGAACACAAACTTTCCATCTCATTGTGGAGACTGCTAGTAGGCAGGATTTACTTAACTGTTTGACCATGAGTGTGTTTTATATGCATGGCTTATATTTCTCAAAAGAAAAGAGACTCTACAACTTCAAGGTTCCCTACTTTGAACTTCAAAACGAACACTCAGAATGGTAGTTGAGGGTAATGCACTAAATATAAAAAGTCACAGACAAGCCGGCTCGGTGGCTCAGCCTGTAATCCCAGCACTTTGGGAGGCTGAGGTGAGTGAAATGCCTGAGCCCACGGGTTCGAGACCCGCCTGGGCAACTTGGCGAGACCTCATCTCTACAATAAACCAAAAACTAGCCGGGCGTGGTAGCGCGCGCCTGTAGTTCCAGCTACTTGGAAGGCTGAGGCGGAAGGATCGCCAGAGCCCAGCAGGACGAGGCTGAGGTGGCCGGGAGCGGCCACTGCACTCCAGTCTGGGCAACAGAGTGAGACTCCAACTCAAAAAAAAAAAAAAAAGTCACAGACAGATTGAGTTTGGACACATTAATTTGATCCTTATCCAGTAAGGTTTATCATAGTCTTTTAAATGAAAACTACTAAAAAAAAATTGACTAATACAGGGGTAGGGGTGAGGGTAACCATTTGTGAAGTAAAAGATTCTGGTCTAACTTTGAGCCACTTTTTGGCAAGCCAAAATAACAAGGTCCATGGTAACTACATAATTTCAAGAATCATATTCATAATATCTGGCTGTTTCTGTCTTCTTTTCTGAATTTAGTCTCTGAATATTACAATGTGGTAGTGGTATCTCTGATCTCAAAAATCTTATTGGGGGTCCTACCATAATTAAAGCAACTCATTTCATTAAATTATTAAGCAAAGTGCCCAATATTTACTAAGCACAGTTTTAGGCAGTAGAAATATAATACTGAATAAAGTCACTGTCTCATAGTCGAATAGCGTATTCGTTTTTAAATTAAAATATCACACTCGGTAGTGTGCTCAGACTAATAGTGATTACATGCAAAGTATTGGGTACACCAGAGTAGAAGAAACTACACATTAGGGATGAGATCCGGGGAAGGCTTCCGGGAAGAAATGACATTTGCTTTGAAAAGTGATTAAGGGAACAGAAAATGCAGAACTTGAAAACACATGTGGTTATAGAGTGAAGACCTCAAAGTTGACTTCAAGTTTTGATTGAAAAGACAGAAATGCTGTTTTATATCGACCAGAGAGCCTGTTAAACACTAAAATAAATCCTTCAAGTCAAAATAGTGTCTGGGTCCTGTATTTATTACAGTACAATATACCTGTGCCCTATAAGAGCTTAAAAACACATACAACTAGTTGTTTGAGTGTGATGGGTCATCATTTTAGAACACTTGAAAACTGAAGCATCTAAATTTTTAGTTAAAACAATGAAGAGCAAAATTTGGCATTTTGTGACTCTACATAACCAAAAAAGCAACTGTCTTTATTTTTGTTTTGTTTTTGCTTTGTTTTTAGTTTCTTTAGTTTACCTCTCTATCCAAGTGCTGTATGCTCATTTATAATTTTTTTTTTAATTATAAAATCATGGACTACGTGTGAGGATTTGTTACATAAGTATATCATGTGAAGGCAAGGTTTGGGCTTCTGATGAGCCCTTCCTTCCCAAAGCAGTGGACACGGTACCCAAAGGGTGGTTTTATATCCCTTATCTCCCCTCCCTCCCTCCTTTAACAGTGCTCAGCATCTGTTGTTCCTACCTTTGTGCTCATGTGCTCAATGTTTAGTGTCTACTTATGAGTGAGAACACATGGTATTCAGTTTTTTGTTTCTGTGATAATTCACTTAGGATGATGGTCTCCAGTTGTATCCATGTTGCTGCAAAGTACATGACTGTGTTCCCTTTTATGGCTGCATAGTATTCCACAGTGTATATGTACCACATTTTCTTCATTCTGTCTACCTTCAATAGGCATCTGGGTTGGTTCCTTGTTTTTGTTACTATGAATAATGCTGCAGTAAACATACAAGTGCAGGTGTCTTTTAAGTAGAGCAATTTGTGTACCTTTGGATATATTCCCAAGAGTAGGATAGCTGGGTCAAAGGGTAGCTCTGTTTTTAGGTATTTGAGAAAACACTACATAGCTTTCCACAAAGATTGAACTAGTTTACATTCCCAGCCATGTATGAGTATTCCCTTTTCTCCACAGCCTCAGCAACATCTGTTGTTTTTTAGACTTTTTAATAATAGCCACCCTGACCAGTGTGAGATGGCATCTCATTTTAGTTTTGATTTGCATTTATCTGATGATTAGTGAGGCTGAGCATTTTTTCATATGTTAGTAGGCTACTTGTATGTCTTCCTATGAGAAGTGTCTGTTTATAACCTTTGCCCACGTTTTAATTGGAGCATTTTTTTTTCCTGTCAATTTGAGTTTCTAATAGATGCTGGATGTTAGACCTTTGTCAGATACGTAGTTTGCAATTTTTTTTCCCATTCTGTGGGTTGTCTCTTTACCCTCTTGATGGCTTATTTTGCTGAGCAGATTTTTAGCTAGATAAGGTACCACCTGTCAATTTTAGTTTTTGCTGCATTTGCTTTGAGAACTTGGCTGTGAATTCATTGCCTCAGCCAATGTCCGGGAGTATGTTCTCTCTTGGTTTTTCTTCCAAGATTCTTATAGTTTGAGGTTTCACATTTAAGTACTTTATCCAATTTGAATTAATTTTTTATATGGTGATAGGTAGGGGTCAGGTTTCATTCTTTTGCATGTGGTTAGCCAGTTTCCCCAGCACCATTTGCTAAATAGGGTTTCCTTTCTTTAATGTTTGTTTTTGCTTTATCAAATATAAATTGATTGAAGGTCTATAGTTTTATTTCTGGATTCTCTCCCTGTTCCATTGATCTATGTGTCTATTTTTGTACCAGTACCATGATGTTTTTGTTATTGTAGCCTCGTAGTCAAGTTTGAAGTCTGGGAGTGTGATGTCACCAGCTTTGTTCTTTTTGCTGAGGATTGCTTTTGCTATTTGGGTTTTTTTGTTTGTTTGTTTGCTTCCATATGAATTTCTGTATTGTCTTTTCTAGGTGTGTGAAAAATATTGCTGGTAGTTCAATAGGCATTGTGTTGAATCTGTAAATTGCTTTGGGTAATATAGACATCTTGATGATATAGATTCTTTTAATACATGAGCATGGGATATTCTTCCATTTGTTTGTATCATCTTTGAGTTCTTTAGCAGTGTTTTACAGTTCTTATTGTAAAGATATTTTACCTCTTTGATTAGATTAATATCAAAGTATTCTGTTTTTTGTATGGCTATTGTATGGGATTGTGTTTTTTATTTGGTTCTCAGCCTGCTTACTGTTGATGTATAGAAATGCAACTAATTTTTGCACAATGATTTTGTATCCTGAGACTTTACCAAAATAGTTTACCACTGCTAGGAGGTTTTTGGCAGACATTTGGGGTTTTCTAGGTATAGAATCATATCAACTGTGAAGAAGGATAGTTTAACTTCCTTTAATTTCTTTCCTATTTGAACACCTCTAATTTTTTTCTCCTGCCTGATTGCTCTGGCTAGAACTTGCAGTACTATGTTAAGTAAGAGTGGTGTAACTATCTTTGAAAAAAAAAAAACTTACATATACTTTTTGTTGTCAACAGACTGAAAGACTAACAAGATGGCATACATACCTAAGACAGGTGGAGTCTCATTTTCAGTACTCCTTTGCAGGTGTTCATACTGACTGTGATTTAACTTACTTCTAGTTATTTTAGACATTGATCCAAAATTTAACTTTAACCTATCCTTTTTTATCATTATCAATTATAAAGGACTGGGTCACTCACTAATCATATCACCTGAGCTTTAATTTCTTCAGCTACAAAATAGGGATAAAAATACTTTCAAAATTTCTGTGAAGATAAAGAAAATCAAGTTTGTATGAGGCCTGAAAGAACCCAAGGCAGGTGCTGAAAAAGCTCTCTTCAAACTCCTATTGCAGAGAATTGGTCTTTTATCTCCAAAACTGAAACAGGCTTTTCTTAATATAACATATTCAACAATAAAGTATTGTAGAATAGTACCTGTACAATATTTAAGTTTTTGCTCAATATTTTGAATAAGAATAAATGTTATCACTCAAAATATATCCATATCATCACTGTAATAAAGAATAACAAAAATATCTGTTATTACAATTATTAATATATTTACATGAGCACCCAATATATGCCAGGTACTGGGCTAATTTTCACTTAACCCTCACAACTCTATGAGATAAGCATTAGCTAGCCAGTAGATGAGGAAATTAAGGCCAGAAAAACAGAGCTAAGAATCGGTCTCAAACTTAAGCACATACTACAAAGAACATGCCAAAGTTCACAAAGTACATAGCCAATAAGCCAAGTAAGAAGCTGCATCTGGCCCTCTCCAAAGCACTCCACTATTCTACTCTACAATATGTGTTTCCACATTGTACTACATAATTTGATACAACATTAGTATAAAATGCAATCTTCATACAGCCCTTGTTTCTGAGGTACCTAAGCATTTGCTTGTTTTATTAACCTATTTAATAAGTGCATACTGAGGGCCTTCCTACGTGTAAAGTACTATGCTATTTGATATAGGTATATAAAGGTGATCAACTCCTGGTCCTTGTTTACCAAAGGAGCTGATGCATGCCAACACATACACAATCAAAGCAGTTAGTACATGAGGTAGGATCTGGTATTTCATATTCCTATCTCTGTGCTTTTAATGTTCATCAGTTCACTAAACCCCAAACAAACTTCAGGGCCCAAGTCAAGTCACCTCTTCTACAAATTTCATCCTCCATGCATCTGATGCGTCCTTTAAGGATCTCTCCATGCAGTGGCACAATCATGGCTCACTGTAACCTCAACTGCTGGGCTCAGGCGATCCTCCTGCCTCAACCTCCCAAGTAGCTGGGACTACAGGTGCATGCCAACACACCTGGATAAATTTTTTTTTTCTTGCAGAAATGGGGCCTCACTAAGTTGCCCAGAGGATCTCTCTGTTTCATAGCATAAGCAATCTTAGAATTGAGAGGTGAAGGGAGAGGAAGAGACAACACACACATATCAATTGCCTATTAAGTGTTTGGTATTTACATATATTATTTCATTTTAGTCTAACAACTCTGTAAAGTATGGGTTATTTCATCCCATTTTACAGATTCAAACCCTCTCTGTCCTTTCTATGCTGATACTTTATTCTTTATCACACACTAGTTTATTCAAACACTGGTTACTGCTTCTATGTATATGCACTTTATAACATTTACAATGTGGGTTCCTTGAGGGCAGGGCCATGAATGACTTCCCACTAACAATCACACTGTCTACCCAGTAGTTTTTTACAGAAAAAAAATCTATAAGGTAGAAAGAATACTTCTTGAATGCCAAGCCCTACAAATATTTTTTTAGCTAATCAATCTCCTGCTTTACACAAACAAAAATTTTTGTCTTCTTATCTTTCCCTGTACATTAAGCCATTGTGCTACTTATTTTGGATAACTCATTACCTACCCAAGTTCATTATCTACCTCAAAGACTCAGATCAAAATTTACTCCACTAGGAAGTTATCCCTCTAAATTCTATCATTCCTTGTTTTGTAATTTTTAAGGACTTAAATTTTTTTCTTTTCTTGCCTTGTACTTACTAATGCATTGCTTTAATAACTTATGCATCCCTTGATATGTCCTAGATTTTCTGCTCAACAAAAATATAATCCTTAAGGGTGGGACCCAGGCTCTTATTTCCTCTGCTTCTGCCATAATCCCTAGCCGAGTGCTCTCTGTACACAGGAGGCATAATGTTCATGTACAATCAACATGGAAAGACTAGTGACTCTAGTTATATAGTAGAAAAGATTCCTTTCTCATCTTAATAAGTGTTAGCCTTATGATTTATTCTGAACAAAGCAAACTATCTGATATAGTTCCATTAGTGAGTAATAGTGTGAACATGAAATCAAAGTGTTTCCCTGAGAACACCAGTCTCAGAAAATTCTCAAAATAGATTATTATAGCAATTAATATATAGGCTAGATCATTAGATATAAACTCACAACTTCTAGTTTTACCAGCTCTTCTTACTCTACTAAGAACCTCCACTTCCCTAAATGTATGACAAGATGTCAAATCTTCACACTTGTTGATGAGCTTGATCTGATTCATCACTATTCTGTTTTCTTCCTTCACTCTAACAGTTATTTCCTTCCATCAAGAATGTGTACAACTTCTCACCAATTTAACTCTAATAGAAAATTTTGGCTTTTGAAAAAATTATGGAAAGACTTATAAGCCATAATGATAACAAATATTTTCAATTCCCAGATCAATCAAGTATTGATTTCTTTTTTCTTAGCAAGAAAAAAGAAATCTCTTCATTTTTTACAGGGTTGGAATAAGAAAGGTACTTTCAGGAGGCCATAAATTAAATGAATTTCTAAAAGCTAGAAAATCATTGGTATTAGATTAATAAAAGAATAAATTAAATTACAGCCAGAACTTGTACACAAGAGAAATGATGGTAAGGACAGATCCAGAGAAACATTGTATAAGAAACAGTATGAGAGACAGAGAACTGCTTGAGAAAGAGAACAGAGAGATGGAAGGTAATAAGTTCCCCAACCCTCTCTTGTCCCCAGGATAAAAATCCTTGAGCCACACTCAAAAAATAATCATGGCATGCCTTATATAAAGACTTAAGATAAAATGGATGCAGAAGCTGAGACAACCCAGAACCTCCAAAAGAGACCCTCTTCACCATTCCCCTCAAACCCTCAAAAAGACCTAAATAAGTAGTCCCCCACTGGTAAAATAATAGACAATAACAGAACAAGAAACATCAGTTGGCAGCATGCAAGAAATTTAACTGCTGTTTATTGCATTCAATAGTGGAATCAGAGTTGAGGTAAATAGATAACAGAAATAAGAAAAGTATCCAAAGTGAAAAGAAAAATTGTTTTAACTTTAAGAGGCATTAGACAGAAACTGAGAGATCTAAAGACAAATGAAGAAGGTCTGTACACATATAACTGAAATTCTCACAGAAGAAAACCAAAACAATGGAAAATAATAAATAAATAAAATACATATAAGAAAACTTTTGTAATGAAAGAACTTATTGAAAGCCACATCCCCCAAACACAGTTGACACTAAAACACTTCCTAGTTAAGTTACTGGAATCCTTTGGACAGCAAGGTAAAAAGTGTTCCAGTAGCTTCTAATGGGGGTAGGACAGTCTATCACTGAATTTCTCCTCAACAATCAACAACAGGATTCAGTGGATATCACTGGCTCTAGTTACTACCCTGGATAGAGTAATGTGCATGAAATCCTTGAAGGAAAAAAAATGAGTGAAATTTTTAAATTCAGCCAAAACTCATTATTATAAAGGCAACAGATAATGTTCAAAATTTTACAACATATAAAAATTTTACAACAAACATATAAAATCTTATTTTTATGGGATCTTCTTGAGAAATTTACCAGAAGATAAACTGTAGTCATTCAAGAAATCGTTGGAAAAAATAAAGTGAAAGAACTGGAATAAGCACAAACTAATTATGGTACTAAATTCTAATCAAATATATGACTATGTTATTATAATAAAATATAAGTATTATAAGCCTCTACAGTATAACAATGATAAAACATTTTTGAAAAAGATGAAAGTTGAAGGAGAAAGAATGTGGTAGGTAGTAAATAGTACACAAACTGACTACCTTGGTAACTAAGATCAAAAGATATTATTTAAAATTAATAAATCATGGGAGAATTTTAAGTAATTTATTTTATAATGCTAAAATCACCTGGTTAAAAAAAAAAGGGAAATGAAGAGGAAAAGTATTAGTTTTATTATTGCTCCTCAGAAAGGGAAAATAGATAATTATTAAAGAAATAAGAGGATTAAGAATTTTCTTACAGCTACCCTTGTAATGATAAGAGAAATAAACTTTTCTAACAAAAGGAAAGCAAATTCAAAGCTAAGAAAGCAGAAAACCTTGTGAATTTTTTTCAAAATCTGTAAGTTGGAAAACATAATATAAAAAAATAGTACTAACACCAAACTTTTATGTTCTCTCAGAAATGTTGCAGTTACACTCCACTCACCTATTAAAAGGAAATAAACTTTCAGTTGAATTATAAAACTAATTCCACTCTATTGTATGGGAAAGAGCACTCTCTACAACCAAGTGTTTCACAGAGTTTGAAAACAGAAATAGACAAAGGCAGGTGGGGCAAATAAAATGAAAGGAAAAAAAGAAGGAAGACAGGGAGGAGCAAAGAAAACACTATAACACTGAATATTATAATTCACAATAAAAATATAATGATTACGAACATCTAGGCATATATTTGTAAAACATTTGTAAAGCAAATTCTATAGCAGTTAAAAAGAGAATCATATAGAAACACATTATTAACAGACTTTCATCCTATCTTCTCAAAGCCTGAATCACAAGGGAACTAAAAAGCAGACATGAATATCAAAAAAAAAAAAAAAAAAAAGAATAGGCTAACATAATAAAATAGATGCAATTGCTATATATTGACCTCTAAGGTAAAATCATAGAATATACTTTCTCTTTAAGAAACAGGTTTAAGAAAACAAAAAAGTGATCACAGTTGAGATAGAAGATAAAACCTTAGTAAATTCCAATAGTAAAAAGAGTACAGACAATTATTTCTAATCATAGTGGAATAAAAGGAAAAATCACTAATACATCTGGGGTTAAGAAGCCTCTAGAATCTGATAATTTTTCAACTCTTCAAATAACTGTTCTGTCAAGGAAAACAATTAAAATTAAAATTGTAAAATATCTGATAATAAATATAATAAAACACCATATATATCTCATACTGCTAAAACAATTCAAAGCCTTTTTAAACACATGTTTATTAAACATGAATGAAGATAAATTTATTAACATTCCCAAATCAATAAAATATAATTAAAATAAATCTAAGGAAAACAGAAGGAAAAAACTAATAAGCATAAAAGTAGAAATTAAAACTTGGAAAAAGGGCAAAATGATAGAACTAATTAAATAAGTCCCAGACCTATTCTTTGGGAAAAACAATAAAATAGATAAATAACTAAAGAAATATAGAAGAAAAAAAGGGAGAAAATACCAAAATATAAAATAAGAAATAATGCCAAAGATATTGCAAGAACCATTAGAAACTACTTCCTCCAATTTTTATGCAACTAAACATAATAAAATGGATAATTCTCAATTACAATATAATTTCCAAAAAAACCTCAGAAAATTCAAAGAGACTAATTACCATAGAAGAAAGGAAGTTGTCAAAGGCAAGTTGCCCAAAAACTGGCCCAGTCCCAGATGGTTTGATTTACAAAAAAATTTCTATATAACCTTTAAGGAACAGATAATTTTAGTGCCAGTCCAACTGCTTCAAAGTAAAGAAAATGTATACTTATAGTCAAGAAAGTTAAAGGAACAAGATCAATGAGGAGGCTCCCATACCTGGTGTACCTAATATACAATAAAACTGTAGCTACATAATTTTTTAAAGGTACTGACAGACTATCGTGTGTGTATGTGTATGTGTGTATCTTTATAGTTGGTACTGAAAATTAATGGAGAAAGAATAAGACTTTCAAAAAGACTAACTATACCTTTGAGTAAACAAAAGATACAGATTTTCTACCTAACACTATACTCTAAAATATACTCTAATATTAGAAAACTAAAACAAAAGTTTTTTAAAGGTAGCTAGTTTAGAAACATGTTAGAAGAAATAACTCAAGAATGCTTTAATCATTCTGTGGTGGAAAAGGTCTTCTGAAGTAAGACCTAAAAGGTATTTTAAAAAATCAACAATTTTGACTCATAAGTATTTTAATGCTATAAAATAAGAGACTCCTTATACAAAATTCAAACACAAAGCATATATTGAGAAAATATGTATGCAGCGTATTTACAAATGGACTAATAATCAAAATACATAAAGCATTCCTAAAATTAACAGTTAAAAAGAAAAATACCCCAAAAGGTAAATGGGTTAAGTTACAGACAATTCATAAACATACAATATATCACTGAACATAAATATTTTAAAAGATACTCAATCTCACTAGTAGTAAATGTACATCAAATTAAGGTATCTTCATTAGTTGAGCAAAAAGCTAAATGACTGATAGTGTCAAATGCTGGTACTAGTGTCAAGTGAGAGAGTAGTATTCTCCAATACTGATAAAAAAAAAAGAATATAAATGGGAACAGACTTCATAGAAGTTTGGCAGCACCTATATAAATCTTGAGAAGCCATGTCCTTTGACATAACTATTCCTTTTCTGGTTCTCTGCAGTCTAACCAGCATAAATATTAATATCTAAAAAGGTGCCAGACTCGGTGGCTCAGCCTGTAATCCCGCGCCTTGGGAGGCTGAGGTGAGTGGATTGTCTGAGCCCGCGGGTTCGAGACCTGCCTGGCCAACTTGGTGAGATCTCATCTCTACAATAAATCAAAAAATTAGCCGGGTGTCATAGCGCGCGCCTGTAGTTCCAGCTACTTGGAAGGCTGAGGCGGAAGGATCGCCGGAGCCCCAGCAGGTCGAGGCTGCGGTGGCCGGGAGTGGCCACTGCACCCAGTCTGGGCGACAGAGTGAGACTCCAACTCAAAAAAAAAAAAAAAAATCTAAAAAGGTATCTAGAAGAATGTTCACTGCATCACTGTTTATAAGAGAAAAATCTGGAAATAACTGATATACGGGAAATGGTGACATAATAAAATGTAGTGGATTCAGACCATGGAATATTACATAGCAATTAGGAGAACTAAGGTGTGGAGTAACAAAGAAGACTGTCAAAACATATTGTTAAGTTTAAAAACAAATGTAGAATAATTACTTAGCGTGACCCCATTTATGTAAAAACAAACAAAACAGTCTATGTACTTCTATATATACAGTAAGTTCTCCCTTATCATCAATAGGGTCTTGGTAACTGTAACTTTAAGCAAAATTTTAAACCAATTTTACCATAGGCTAATTAATAAAAAATAAGAGTTAAGACTTCATGGCACATTTCTGGTCACAAAAATATCACCAAACTCCTAAATAAAGACCCCAAACACTTCTAATATCAAACACTAAAACAAATGTGAATTACACATGCATTAAGAAAGATTAATAAAAACAAGTGAGATAATGATTACCCACTATTCCAGTTCAGGGTCTTGGGTGACCAGAGCCCACCCCCCACTCAGGGTGCAGAGTGGGAATGAACTCTGGCCAGAATGCCATCCCATTTCAGGGCACGCTCAAATCACACCCACACTCACTCACACTGGGACCATTTAGACACGCCAATGAACCTGACATGTACATCTTTGGGATGTGGGAGGAAACCAGAGACCACAGAGAAAACACACAGATCTGGGGAGACCATGCAAATTTCACACAGACAATGGCCTCAGTCAGGAATTTTCTTTTTCCTATCAACATTGTAACAAAAGAGCATTGAAGAAAATGATGTTATTCAAGGACCTGCTGTACACATAAGCATAGTCAACCCCATTGAAGAAGATCTAGAAGAATTCAGGCCAAATTATTTAAAAATCTTGATCTCTAGGAAGGAAAGTAAGATTGAGGGGAGAGGTGATCAATAAGTGGTTATTATTAATGTGTCCATTTTCATTTTTATAATGTTTATAATTCACTTTCATCAGTGGAAAAAATCAAACTTCAAAAAGCTATAAGATAACTCAAGATAAAGGGCAAGTACTTAATAAAAGTAGCATGCCAGGAGCTCTGACTGCTCAAATACCAACAATGACTTCTTAAGAAATCGTACTGTATTCTTTATTCCT
>CAUYQG010219798.1:0-18758 GCA_963574415.1 Tarsius wallacei | reverse complement strand
GTGGCCGCTCCCGGCCACCGCAGCCTCGACCTGCTGGGCTCCGGCGATCCTTCCGCCTCAGCCTTCCAAGTAGCTGGAACTACAGGCGCGCGCTACCACGCCCGGCTAATTTTTTGATTTTTATTGTAGAGATGAGGTCTTGCTTGCCCAGGCGGGTCTCGAACCCGCGAGCTCAGGCAATCCACTCACCTCAGCTTCCCAAAGGCGCGGGATTACAGGCTGAGCCACTGAGCCCGGCTGTGTATACATTTTTTTGCCACCCCATATATGTTTGCTATTTGCTAAGTATGTGTATATTTGTTTGCTGTTTGTTAAATATGTGTGTATATGTTTGCTATTTGTTAAGTATGTGTGTGTATGTGTATATGTTTGCTATTTTGTGTATGTGAGTGTGTGTGTGTAGGTGTGTGTGTGTAGTCTTAATCCACTTGAGCTGCTATAATGAAATACCCAAGACTGACTTGGTTGGTGGGATGGACTATGTATGGATGGATTGTGGTACAGCATATTCAGCAGGGATCAGGAACCCAGGGCGTTGTGCCCACAGTTAAATCTCACCTTTACTATACACTGGTTGAGGAAGCCTAGGCAAGTGGCTTGACCTCCAGAATCTGGTTCCCTACTCAGAAAGCAGGAACAATAATAGGTTTGTCATGAGGATTTACTGACATAATGCATGTAACTGTGCTTTGTGTTAGAATGACTAGAAGAAAAAAATACAAACAAAACCAATGCTGAGGAGGATGCAACAGGGCCCTTGCACACCCCCAGTGTGAGTATAAATGGGTTTGACCATTCTGGAAAATTGTGTGGCAGCATCCATGAAAGCTAAATACACATTTGCCATTCAGCCAAGGAATTTTAACTCCAAGATATGTATCCTACAGAGATGTATGCTTATGTAGACCAAAAAATCCTGCATAAGAAAGTTCACAGCAGTTTTATTCTCAGCCAAAACTGAAAGAACCTAAATACCCATTAACAATCCGTTGGATACATCCTGGCATGTTCACACAGTGCAATACTACACAGCGATGGGAAATTCACACACCACTATGACAGGCAGCAACATGGATAAATCACATGGACACTCTGTGAGTTAAGGAAGCCAGCCACAGAAGAGTACATACTGCTTCAGACCACATACGTTAAAGTGAAAAACAAGCAGAACGGATCCATGCTGATAGTGAACGGAATAGTGGTTACCTTGGGTGAGTATTGACTGGGAGGGAAAGGAGGGGGCTGTCCAGGGGCTAGAAATGTTTTTCTGTTGAGCTAGTTGTATTACATAGGTATACACATATTATATACTTATCATAGAGCTATGCACTTATTGGGTAATACTTCAATAAAGTCTATCTTAAAATAAAAACAGACTTTGGCGTTGACCCTCCGTTCCAATCCTAACCCTTCTGGACCGTAGGGCAGAAGACTGCCTTGATTGTCCCACCCTAGGCACCAGGAGAGAGGGTATCTATCATTTCCTAGCCCAGGATTTCTTCCACACAATGATGTTGACCAGTGAGGCAACGTGGGTATCTACTCAGACTTGACCAGAGGCCAGCAGAGGTACACAACCTTCAGCCTGCCTGGAGTTCTCCAGTGCAAAATAAAAAGTCTCTCATTCCATGGTCATCTCTCATTCCATGGTCATCTCTCTTCCTGCCCACAGCAGCCCACCTGGGTCCCTGGGAGGTCTGCACATTTTCTCAGGAGGGTCTCATTTTCTGAGGAGATTTGGTGTCCTGAGCTCCCGTGTGTAGAACCTGAGTGGACTTTCCTGGTTAAAAAATCTTCTTGCTGGTCTTTTTCCAAGAGTGCACAAACTATACTGTGTTCTGTGCCCACAACGACATGAATGGCAGATGTTTCCTTCCACATACTTCCGCATCACGGGTAGCCAGTGTTCAAGCAACTCGATTTGTTTCCATTATACTCGTCTCCAGGTGGGACCTTGGCAGGGGAGTGCTCTCCTTCCCACTTCTGTCTACTCATTTCCACCCTAGGATCAGACATCTAGACATCTTTTATTTTTCCTTTTACTCGTGATCACTGAGCACACTGTAAGCACTCGGAAAATGGAAGCAGTTCTCACTCCTTAGTGAACTGAGCATTTCGGTCAGTAGGAAAATGAGCCCCGCAGTAGAGCAGAAATAACCCACACAGATCTATCATACCATTACTGAACTTGCCCTCAAACTGCCCCCACACTCTCCACTCTAACTTGAGGTATAATGAGCAACTTTATGATGATTCGATTCAGTCTAGCTTCCTTGTGAGATCCCTTGATTGCAAGGAGAGAAGCCGTAGATTAGTGTTTTTTTGCAGAGACTCAAGGTTGATTGATAGGTCATGGAATACATTTACAAGGATGCAGGCAGCATTTTTAAATAATGAAGTGAAATAGAGTGGAATAAAAATCATCAGAGTGACTCACACACATTAGTAAGTATCAAGAATTATTAAGTGAAATATTTGTTTCACGTGTGTACTGGGCTGCTTTGTAAAATGTACTTCTTACTGAGGACCATGATCAAAGACTTTCAGAATCCCTGAGCTAGATAATGTATCCACAAGCATTTTGGTCACTACAAAGGTAAATTAATAAGTTGACTTCATCCAAGTGAACTACAGAATTGAGTATCCAAAATGCAGGTCAGTTCCTGATACAACCACCCCATCAGAAGCCCTGCCTACAACAGCTTGAGAGCGAGCCTCCCTCTGCCCACTTTAATGTGAAAATGGAAACTGTAACCACAATGATCAATGCAAATTGTTTTAGGTGAAGACACCCTCCGACCTCTCTGGTAGATGGTGAGCACTTTAGAGAACAGGCTTTGAGAGCACAGCCTCTTAAGGGATGGGTCACTCATTATAGGCTCCTTTACAAGCCAAAGTGAGTGCTGTGTGATTTGGAGCAAAGCACTTAACCTCTTTGGACTTCCACTTTTTTGACTATAAAACAAACAAACATAAAGGATCTGGGAAGGAGCATGGGAGGGCTAACCTGTACTTTTTTCCTTCTTGTATTTCTGTGTTGCTCGTTCACGATAAGGAGGCAAAATTAGAATAAAAGGAGAGAGCTGGGCTAGATCCTGATTTCTCAACACTGGAAATTTATGTTCCCTTTTGATAAAATGGAAACTGTATGTGTTTGGGCCACCTTTGTGGGTTGTTCCTCCTCATGCCAACTTCACACCAGACTCAGGACATCTATAAGGAAGACAGGAGGGAAGGAAGGAGAGAAGGAGGGAGGGAAGGGGGGAGGGAGGGTGGGAGGGAGGGAAAGAGGTAGAGAAGGAGGAAAGGAAAGAAGGAGGAGGGAGGAGAGAAGGAGGGAGGAGAGAGAAAAGTAGGGAGGGAGAGAGAAGGAAGGAGGAAGGGAGAGACAGAAGGGGAGGAGGGAGGAGAGAGAAGAAGCCAATTTGAACAGTATGGCCAAGAAATGTGGATTTTACAAAGATATGGTGGAGACATGAAGGAGGAGATTACATCGCATATCACACAGCAAAGCTACCCCCAACACCCTCTTTGAAACTCCCTGCTCCTTTTCCTTGCTCCTTGAGGATGAAGACTACATCTCTCTTGTACTTCCCCCATCCCACTCTGCTGGATTATTCTGTTGGCAATTTGGCTCTGCTGGGAGTCACACTTCTCAGACCGTCTTTTCTTGCGTGTGTCTGGGTTAGAGTTGCCCCCAAGTGAAGTTGAGCAAAACCAGGAGACCCAAGTGGACAGCAGCCATTGCACTCTGAAAGGGGTGGTCAGTCAGAAGCAGTGAAAGGCCCATCAGATGCAGAAAGACCAGCAGCTTCTGGCTTATCCTTGCTCTCCCCTGCACTGTGTCCAGCTCTTTCTGGACCCTACTGACCAACAGCAATGACAAGCCCCAGATGCCTTGCTGTGAACCCACAGAGGCAGTAGCCACAGAGCGCCAGTACTGCCCACGGACTTCTGGATCAGCCCCTTTTACAGCCCCTGCACCAGCTGGACACAGCAAGCCTCCAGCTGCCCTGCAGGCTCCTGACTCACTGGTACCAGTGCTTGTTGGTAAGTTCCCTTGATCCTCAACGCTGCTTGATGGGCCTTTACTTTCCAGCTTCTCCCATGAATGCATATCTCTTGATCCCTGTAATGTAACTCTCATTCCACAGCACACCACCCTGTGACTTTGCTTCCCCGGTTGGCTCTTCATGGACACACCCAGTTTCTGTCCCCCTCATTGCCCCCCACAACGTCAAAAACAGCAGATGTGAGATGCATCTGGAGATGTCAGTGAAGAGCTAGACCCTGGAAGATCTTAAAGCTGAGATGGGGAGTGTGGACTGAATCCTGAGGGCAATAGGGAGCCATTGAATGCATTAAGCAGGCACTGGGGCACGACTATATTTTTGTTTCCGAAATCACTGCTGTGAACAGAATGGGTTGTGTGTGGGGGTGGGGGCGGAGTGGTGGCAGGGAGCAGAGAGAACAGTAAAAGAGCTGTCACACATATCCCCAAGTATTTATTTTTGTCTATCTAGATAAAGCAATTGTTCAATGAAAGTTAAACTTTAATCACAGCTTGAAAGGTCATAAATCACTTGTCGAGCAAATATTTACTATTTCTGGACCACGACATCTCCATGATTTGTGGCGGTTCCCTCTTCTCCCATCTAGGATCCAGCATAAAAGCCAGAACTTAAGAACTCCTCAAATAGAGACAACCAGATGAACCAGAAGTGATGGAGGAGAAACACTAAGAACAGTGGTGCCACGGTCCCGGGTCCCAGGTTCGCAGAGGCCTGTTCAAAAAGGGGAAAATGAAAGGAAGAAAACCCACTCTCCCTGGCCACGCGTCCGCACCATCCTGGTGCTGTTTCAATGTTCACGCGCCGTTCAGCTCATCAAGAGCAGGCTGCACACACACAATTTCCAGAACAGTCTTCTGAGGCCCCAGCTCCATGTGACGTTATCCTTCTGAAAATTAAGTCCTCAGAAAAGCACCTCCATTTTCTGTTATATGCTAGGAATAGAGAAAAATGATGGATGGGGAAGAGAGGTAGGTTTTGATTGCATATTCTGGCTCTCAGTTTAAAAAAAAAAGATGCAGCTGCCTTGAGCTTCATTCTTTTGAATTTCTGCTTTGAGATTTGCATTCAATAACAGCATTTGATTGCAAAGGGTCCCCCCAAAACCTGTAGGGGCATATGGATCTGAGCTAGCAGCATGTAGGGCGGGAGGGGGAGCTCCCCAACAGCCCAAAGAAAAACTATTTTCATTTCTTCTGAAATTAAGGGAACGCTCTTTATTCCCATTCCATAAAATTGAAGCGAAATGTAATGATAATGCGGAACTGCAGTGGCCTGGAGTGTCTTTTCAGTCCCCCAATGGGAGGCTCTCAGATTGCAGCTTTGAGGAGAAGCTCATGTGGGCCATAAAGGCTCTGAGAGCACAGACCCCAAAACATCAGCAGTTCGGCAAAAATTAAGTGAAATGTGCAATGAACTTTCTACTATTGGTTTTGGTTTTTTGTTGTTTTCTTTTTTGGTTTTTTGGATGAGGACTTTTCCTTTGTCTCATTCTATCAGTCTTCCTCTGTTACTCTCTCTCTCTCTCCTCTTTCTCTCTTTCATCTGTCTCTCACCTGTCTCTCTCTGTCTTCTCTCTCACACCTCTCTCACTTCTCTCTCTCCCTTTCTCTCTCTCTCTCTCTCATTTTTCTCTTTCTCTCTCGCTCTGACCTCTCCCTCTCTCACACACACACTTCTCCCTCTCACCTCTCTCTCTGTTCCTCTCTCTCCCTCTCTCTCTCTCTCACCTCTCTCTCTCATACCTCTCTCTGTTTCTCTCTCACCTTTCTCTTTCTCTCTCTCTCACCCCTCTCTCTCTCTCTCTCACACACACACACACACACACACACACATCTCTCGCTCACCTCTCTGTTTCTCTCTTTCCCTTTCTCTTTCTCATCTGTCTCTCTTAAACACGTGTACACACACACACACCACACATACACACACACACACACACATACACACACACCCCATTTCTTTTAGGAAAACTCTATGGAGAAACCTGGGTAACAATTCCCCAACAGCAGCCTGCCCCCAACCTCTGTCACATTGTCCTTCTTCCCAGAAGTTCCCAGTTCCCTCCACCATGACCCTTCAAATTCCCTCCCTCCCCCACCCCTCTCCAAAAAACACTGCTGCCTGTTTTGCTCCTAAGGCTCTGACTAATTTTTACTCCCTGCCAGTCATGAGTCAGGTACTCTGCCAGGTCCTGGAGACATCAGAGTTACCTGAATGGACAAGGCCCTGCCCTCGAAAAACTCTCATTTGAACAGGAGAACAAGGTATCAAGTAAATAAGTGAACCAGACACGATTAGCTATAAAAGTGCTGGGGGAACTAAATATTGACCTGTAAAATGTGTCAGAGAAGTAGACTCCCTTTAGCAGGGTAGGAAGGTCTCTCTGAGGATAACTTGAGATCAGAGATGCCAGGAGAAGTCAGCAAACAGCATTCTAGGCAAAGGAAATAGCAAGTGCAAAGGGCTTGGGGCAGGCGTGAGAACTTAAAGTTCAGTGAACTGGGGGATGGGTAGAAATGTAGCCAATAAGGTGAGAGAGATGAACAGGTTCCACAGGGCCTCACAGAACCCGTTAAGAGCAATGGGAGCCGGTCATTGTCAGGCCATTGTGGCCACTGCCTTGCTGAGCTATGGTGTGACCATGTGCTCTTTGAGCTATGGCTAGGCCATGTTTTCTTTTTTTTCTTTCTTTTTTTTTTTTGAGTTGGAGTCTCACTCTGTTGCCCAGACTGGAGTGTAGTGGCCACTCCTGGCCACCGCAGCCTTGACCTGCTGGGCTCCAGCGATCCTTCTGCTCAGCCTTTCAAGTAGCTGGAACTACAGGCGTGCGCTACCACACCCAGCTAAATTTTTTTTTAATTTATTGTAGAGATGAGGTCTCACCAAGTTGCCCGGGTGGGTCTCGAACCCACGGGCTCAGGCAATCCACTCTCCTCAGCCTCCCAAAGCGCGGGATTACAGGCTGAGTCACCGAGCCCAGCTAGGCCATGTTTTCTTAAGCTTTGGCCCCCTCCCCTGCCTTGGGAAGGTAAATATCCTCTTTCTCTCTTTAATTTGCTTTTTAAATAAACTATGTTTTCTAATCTAAAAAAGAAAAAGAACGGTGGAAGCTATGGAGGGGTTTTGCCTATGTGTGGAAAGATCTGTATTCTTTTTGTGGAATATTCATCATCTTTTTGTCCAAAGTCACCAAATAATTAAGCTCTCTTTGGCTATGAAGAAAAAAGACATTTCTGTGTATAGATTACTATATAAAATTTAAGTGCTAGAAATTCATACTGGGTCTCATGTACTCTAAATTTTAGAACTAGAAGCAGTCTCTGCAGATAATCTATTTTAATGCCATTTAATATTTAACATTTTCTGATGAACATTTTGTATTTGATTATAATAGTGATAAAGGCTGAATTTACTGAGAATAGTTAGGTTATAAGCAATGAAGACTAAACTAATTTGCTTGAACCATAATGGCTATTTATTGACTTTTGTTTGACTAAAAATTCAGCAACACATAGGCTTCAGACAAGGTTGGATACAGCTTCTTGATAGTGATGTCAAGGCCTTGTTCTTTCCATTGTTCTGTTCTGCTATCCATAGAGTAATCTTTCTCCGAAGGCTGGCTGTTCATAACTGCAAGTTAGCTGCCTGTACTCCTCATGGCTATCATCATCCTTGGTAACGTCTAGTGAAAGAGAACCACAATTTTTGTTTCAGCTTGCCCAGCCAACATCTAAAGATTAAATTTGGATGGGCTCAGGTCACATGCCCACTCCTGCACCCCTGAACCAATCACTGTGACTCGAGGAACACAAAGATCTCATCGGCTTAGCCTAGGTTACATGCTCTACTCCTAGAGCCCAGAAGGTGGAGTCACCATTTTTAGATCAGTTAAGATTAAGTTAATCACTTAAGATTGGAGAAAAGATGATTTTCTTAAGACAGAATCAGTTATATTCCCAAGCTGGGAATGGTGGGTAAATGTCTGGAATAGACCCTCAGGTCACTTGTCAAAATGAACACTCAGATACATAAATCTTATAAAGTTACAGTATCCTGAGCTAACTCAAAGGAGTCAACAGGTGCCACAAATGGCCACCAGGAAGGGGTGGTTTTATTAGTCACAATATGCTAACAGTTACAACAAACTATCCCCAAATCTCACAGCACAACAACAGTTTGTCAAAGAAGTCCAAAGTAGTATGGATTGGTGGACACAGTGCTCCAAATAGTCATTCAAGGATCCAGGCTCTTTCCATCAGATAACTTCCCCATCCCCAAGGCCCTGGAGATCTTCACCAGGTTTTTGGCTCCCAATGAGAAGAAGAGAAAAAGAGCAAACACAGAAGGCACCCCTACTCTTAACTGTCTTTGTCCGGGGTGACACATGATGCCTTTGGTCTCATGCCATTGGCTGGAACTAGTCACATGGTGCCAGCCTCCTACAGGAGAACTGAGAAATGCAGTCTAGTGAGTGCCTAGGTAGAGTGGGAACTTGGCTATTAGAGAACATTAGCACCATACTAACAGTACATCACTGATCACAACTTCTGGAATCTCAGCAGTTTCTTCATGTGCTCATTGTGGGTAATTCAGAGACTCCAGAAACATCTCATTTGAAATTTTGATAAGTAATCCACAAGAAGAAGTATACAATGAGATGTGGTAGCCTATTGTTCAGAAATATTGACCACCTGTCCCTTCTCCACTCAAATTATGGCATCTATTTCCTCCACTTCTTAATGCTGAGTTAGGCCACGTGGCTTGCTTTGGCCAGCAGAGGTCACTGAGTGCTAGTTCTGAGCCTAGGCCTCAAGAGGCCTTGCTGTCTCCACTTGTCCATTTGTGGTTCTGCTGTTGCCTCTGGAAGAACATGCCGGACTAGTGAGCTGGTGCCAGGAGAAGGATGAGAGCTACATGGAACAGAGCCACTCCAGTCATCTTCTCTAGACAGCCCAACCTTCTTGGCCAACCTTCAGATGTGTGAGTAAGCCCAGCAGAGCCAACTAGCCAAGCCCTCCCAGATCAGCCAATCATAGCCAGTCCAGAAACCATGGGCTGAAGAAGCGATTCTTGCCATATGCCATTGAAACATGGTTTTTGTTATGCAGTAATGAATCAATATGGCAAGATTTCTCAAGCTTGCAAAGGATACTATGTTTTCCCAGGTTATTTTCAACAACAGACAACATGGGGTAGGAAGACATTACAAAATGTTGTGGGTAGGCACTGAAGTGTCAGGCACATGTTGGAAGAAATACTCCAGACTCTGGTGGAGATAATATACTCCGAGTGATCACACACAGACCAGAGATGGAATTCCAGAGATATGGTTAGCTTTATCCTTCCTGGCCTGAATCCAGGGCTGCCAAGGTCAAAAGTGTCAATAAAGCACCAAGCATCAGCAAGGTGCTGAAATTGAGAAAGACGCTCGCCCCTGCTCAGAACCATGAAGATGTCACACCTACAAATCGCAGAGTTGTTTTGCTTACAGAGGAACCAAGACAGGAATACATGGAACTGGAAGAGGTTCAGACACCAAGAGCAGAGCGGAGCTACAGACCAAAGTTCCCCACTCTTAAAAGATGAAAATAATTGGAGAAAAGATCTGACTTCCAGGTGTAAAGGGAGACCCTTCCACACCAAAAATACTAGAACTAGCCCCTAGTTTCCAGATCTTGGTTTTTAATGCCATTCTCCAAGAAGAAGAACTGGAATCTCCAGAGAAATGGTTGCTTCTAGCATGGTAGGAAATCGACAAGATGAACCTAGAGGATCTAGTGCCAGAAAGCAAGGAAGTGCTCAAATGAAACACACACACACACACACACACACACACACAGTGATGAGGGTGTCTCAAAGGAACACAGGAGCCAACTGAAAAGCTCCCAATAGTCAAAGCTAGAAAAATTTGAACAATAAAATAAGTAAAGTTGTATTGGATTATAAACCAAAGTATAAAACAAATATTCATGAGTCCATACTGATACAAATAAACGAAACAGCCAGGTGTGGTGGCTCATGCCTATAATCTCAGCAACTTGGGAGGTCGAGGCAGGGGTATCACTTTGAGGCCAAGAATTTGAGACCAGCCTGGGCAACATAATGAGACTCTGTCTCTAAAAATAGTTTTTAAATTAACCATGAGTGGTGATGCATGCCTATAGTTTCAGTACTTCGGAGGCTGAGGCAAGAGGATCTACTTGAGCCAGGGAGTTCAAGTGAAATAAATATAGAATAGAATAAATAATCTCATATACAGAAGAGCTCAAAAAACGTGTACATCCTGCCCTTAAGGAGATAGAGAGAAATTCTCTACTCCATCAGTGTGGGCGGTGCATAGTGACTTCCCTCTAAAGATGGTAGGATTTGGGGAGGGGGTTGAAGGGAGAGAAGAGTCACTTTACCACGAGAAATCTGACAAACAATCCCCTTAACCAGGTGATGAAGTTTAAGTCATGTTGTCAAGTGTAACCTTGATATGATGTGATGAGTCATGGCCCCTTATCTTCGTGGGCTCCCTCCTAAAACTCCACCTCCACAGTTTAACCATGAGAAAAAGACCAAGTCAATCCCAGTTGAGGAGCATCCTACAAAATACATCACCAGTACTGCTCAAAACCATCAAGGTAAAAGAAAAACCAAAAAACAAAGTAAGTCTGAGAAATTGCCATAGCCAAGAGGAGCATAAAAAACATGATGAGTAAGTAGAATATGGTATCCTGGACCAGGCGTGGCGTCTCACACCTGTAATCCCCGAACTTTGGGAGGCCAAGGCGGGAGGATTGCTTGAGCCCAGGAGTTTGAGATCAGCCTGGGCAACATAGTGAGATCTCGTCTCTACAAAAAAGAAAAACATTAACTGAGTATGGTGGTGCACGCTTGCAGTCCCAGCTACTCAGGAGACTGAGCAGGGAGGATCACCTGAGTCCAGAAAGTCAAGGCTGCAGTGAGCCATAGTCATGTCACTGCAGTCCAGCCTGTGAGACCCCGACAAAAAAAAAAAGAAAGAAAGAAAAAGGAACATGATATCCTGAATGAGATCCTGGAACAGAAAAAGGACATTAAGTTAAGATTAAGGAACTTTGGCTAAAGTATGGATGTTTGTTAATAATAATGTATCCATATTGGTTCATTACTTCTGGCAAATTTACCATACTAATGTAAGATACATGTAATGTTAATAATAGGGAAAACTGAGCAGTATGTTAGAATGCTCCGTCCTATCGTCACAACTTGTCTGAAATGTAAATCTATTCTCAAAAAGTTTACTCAAAAAAATACTAGAACCAGGGCCATCCCCCAAGCATGAAAGAAGTAGTTTAAGCATAGACTTTGAAGTCAGGGAGAGCCAGATCTGAATTCCAACTTGGCCTCACAGTTATTAGTTGAACGACCCTGGGGAAGTCACTTAATTGCCAGTCTTTCATCTTCCTCGTCTACAAAATGGATCATCATGGTTCTCCCTCACAGGACAGTAGGGAGGTGTCAAGGAGATCACATATGCAAAGTGTGTGACGTATCCCAAACACTCCATAAAGTACAGTTATCATCATAGCTGTTATTTCTTTTTCAGCAGAAAAAATAAATCAGGAAAATCCTACTGTCCTAAACAAAAATCAATAAGGCAATCATTACCCCCAATAGACCGTGTGTGCCGAAAACACAAAATAGTTTTGATTGCCGTTGAGATAAGTCAATGGGTATGGGAGTTAAGGTGGATTGGTAGCCAGTACTGTTTGTTGTGACCCTTTTTTCCCTCCCACCATTGCCATGGCTTCAGTTTAGAGAGTGTTCTTTCCCACCCCACTGACTTGAGCTGCCTCCCTGTGATTTGCTTGGGCGATGGCCCATGAGCAGAAGCAATGCAAACAAAGGCTTCGAGTATCCATGTGTGTGGTAGCATGGCCTCGTGCATGCCTGCCGTCACCATGAGATGAGCATACTCCAGGTGGCCACCGTCCTCTCATCCTGGTCCTAACATGCAAGACACATTGGAGTCTGATGGACTGTGGCTGACACCCAAGCCCATGGGAGAGGCCATGTTGTTTGTTGTAAGTCACTGAGATGATGTCAGGGCTGCTGTGCAGCACTCTACCACAGCAAAGGAGAATATTGCAGATATTTGAGCGCTACCCATGCTGCTTCTTTTTTGCTTTACGTTGACTCAGAAGTGAAGATACCCTGCTAGGAAAAGCGAGCAGGATCCCTCCAAAGATTGGAGGGATGGAAGAAGAGAGGCTCCTACACACAGTATGTCTTATGCTACTTAAGGGTTTCCAATAATGTCTTTTCTTTTTATTTCATTTACATTTTCTCATTTATTATTTTTCTTTGTAGTTATTAATCATTCAATCCCTAGCTACTTCTAGAGTATCCACTATGTGTTCAACAGAGCAGATACTTCACAAAAATAACCCCTAAATCTTTATTGCCCCCAATTTACAGATGAAGAAACAAAGGTCCAGAGAGCTCAACTGAGCAGCAGTTAAGTAACAGCCCTTAGGCTCAAACCTCTGTCTTTTGTTTCCATGATCTTTGTTTCTGTGTGACAACTATTTTAAAAGTGGACACCTGGAAGTCTGGGCTGAGGTCAGAAACGCACATCTAATGTTGGGTTTAGAGACATTGGCAGCTTTGGATAAGGAGACATCTCATAGATCCTTAAGCCGCCACCTAAGGGTGGGACTATTTACTGAGCACCTATGGCACACCAGGTGCATTATGCAGAGGAGAGGCAGAAGTGTGCAAAGATTCAAACAACAAGGAGTTTGAGTTTTGTCTTGAGGATAATGGGGATCTGTAGAAACGTTTTAAGCAAGAGCTGTGAGAGATGAGAAAGAAGGCCATTGCAGAAGTCCAGGAAAAATGTGATGGTGGCCTGGACTGAGTGAAGCTGGTGGAGGTGGAGAGAAGAGAGAGATTCAGAAGGCATTTGACAAGGACAGCAAAAGCAAAACATAGACAAAACAGACTTCATGAAAATTAAGAACATTGGTGCCTCAAAGGACACTCTCGACAGAGTAAAAAGGAAACCTACAGAATGGAAGGAAATATTTTCAAATCATATATCTGGTAAGGGATTAGTATTCAGAATATATAAAGAACTCCTACAATTCACTAACAGCAACATGTTAGTGAAAATCACCCAATTTGAAAATAGGCAAAGGACTTGAACGGACATTTCTCTGAAGTTATACTAATAGCTAATAAGCACATGAAAAGATGTCCAGCATCACAAATTATAAGGGAAATGCAAATCAAAACCACAATGAAATACCACCTCACACACAGGAATAACAACTATGAAAAAAAAAAAAAACAAGTGCTGGTGAGGATATGGAGAAATGGGAACACTTACACACTGTTGGTGGGAACGCAAAATGGTATAGTCACTGTGAAAAACAGTGACTCTTCAAAAAAATAAAAATAAAATTATCATATGATCCAGCAATTACACTTCTAGGCATATACCCAGAAGAACTGAGAGCAAGATCTTGAAGAGATATTTGCTCACTAATGTTCATAGCAGCATTATTCACGATAGCTAAAAATGTGGAAGCAACCCAAATGTCCATCCACCAATTAATAGATAACCAAAATATGATCTAAATATACAATGGAACATTATTCAGCCTTAATAGGGAAGAAAATTATGACACAAGCTACAACATGGGTGAACTCTGAGCACATTATGTCAAGTGAAATAAGCCAGTCACAAAGAGGCAAATACTGTATGATTCTACTTATATGAGGTCCCTACAGTAGTCAAAGTTATAGAGACAGAAAGTAGAGTGGTAGTGGACAGAGGCTGAGAGGTGGGGGAAATGGAAAGCTCTTCTTTAATTAATGGTTGCAGAGTTTTCTTTCACCAGATGAAATAAGTCATAAAGATGATGTACACTCATATTGTACTAAATGGCAAATGTTATGTTATGTGTTTTACCACAATAAAAAATTTTTAAATAAATATTTTTTAAAGGCACCTAGGAAGTAAAATCAACAGAGCTGGGTCATGGATTGGATGGGAGTGGAGGGGACTGAGAAAAAGGAGGGGTGAAGGCAAATCTCAGATCTCCAGCCTGGGTAACTGGGTAAGTGGGGCCATTCTCTCAGACAGGAAGTACTGTGGGAAGAATTCATGCGTCTACTTACTTGCCGTTGGTTGATCCATCTCTCTAGTCTCCTTTTTCTCTAGCTTCACCCTCCCTTTCTTGCATTCTGTTTATTTTAAAAATCAGGTCATTTGCTCTGTAGAGTCTCTCACAATCTGGGTTTTGCTAATTGTATCCTATGGCGTCTTTTAATAAGTTGCTTTAACCCTTGTGCGTCCTGTCAAGGGGTCATTAGATTGAAAGATTTGATATGATTCAGGTTTGTGTTTTTGGCAAGAGTATTTCATAGGTGATTGTGTTCTTGCATCAGGAGGCACATAATGCCTGGCCATCTCTCCTGGGGGGATGTCAGCAGCCCATGATGACTGTTACCTGGAGCCATTATTCACTTGGCCATTTACAAAATGGCGCTCCTCTAATTCCACCCCTCTTCTTCATTTATTAGTTGGAATACTGCTATAGAGAACATTTTTTTTCATCAGCTAATATACAGAACCTACAGGAAAGCCAAGATAAACGCTTGATGCTTTTATTTGCCAATTTTCAGAATAATGAGTTATTTCTTTAATATCCTCCAAAGTGGCCAATGAGTTTTGTGTTGGTTTGTTTTGTTTCTAGGACCATCATGAGCAAATGGACTTTAAAATAGTTGATCAGTGCATTGCAGTTATTATTCGTTTAGATGCTCATAGAAGCCCATCTTTAGTCAGTGGGACCCAGTGGGCTGGTTCCCGAGTTCTTTTGACACAACCTTCGTAGTCTTTTTTTTTTTTTAAGTCAGAGTCTCACTCTGTCGCCCCAGCTGGAGTGCAGTGGCACGCACACGGCCACTCCAGCATCAACCTGCTGGGCTCTGGTGATCCTTCCACCTCAACCTTTCAAGTAGCTGGAACTACAGGTACACACTACCACGCCTGGCTAGTTTTTTGATACATTGTAGAGACAAGGTCTCACCAAGTTGCCCAGGCTAGTCTCGAATCTCTGGGCTCAGGCAATCTTCTTGCCTCAACCTCCCAGAGTGCTGGGATTACTGACTTGAGCCACCGTGCCCAGCCCGTAGTAGTCTTTGACAGCTTCTGATGGAAAAAGATGACCCAGGATCATCTTGTACATTTCCTGCCATGGTTCCAAAACCAGTCATTTCTCCAAGGAGCTCTCGTTCCTTTTACTTTGAAATTGTTCTTAGACACTATAGTCTGGGGCATTACCGAGTTTGTCATTGTTTCTAGGTATTTACAATAACTAAGGCTAAGAAGTGCCACATTTTTTTAAAGAAAAACATGCATCATGAGTTCATACTGTTTCCCATTCGAACTTAGGATTACAAGGCTTTGCTCGTATAGTTGATTTTGTATTTTTATATTTTTTATCTCATCCTGAAGATCTTCGTTGCTAAGAATGTTAATTTAGCAATCCATTTACTTAACCCACTATGTATTGAAATGAAGATGCCACTATGTATTGAAATGAAGATGCTAATGGTATGATTGATGAGAGGAGTTTCTTTCTTTTTGTTTTTATAGTTCTTTTTTGCCCTTAGAGCATTTTCTACTCAGGATGTACAGTCAAATCGCTGTATTTAGCATCACTTGTGTGTAGTTAAGTCACTAAGTCAATACAAGTTTATTTATTTCATTTTGCTTTTTATTTTATTTTGTTTAGTTTTATGATTATTATTTTTAGAGACGTGATTTCACTCTGCTGCCCAGACTAGAGAGCAGTGGTGCGATCATAGCTCATTGCAGCCTGATCTCCTGGGCTCAAGTGATCTTCCCATCTTAGCCTCCAGAGTAGCTGGGACTACAGGCACCACCACCACGCCCAGTTAGTTTTTTAGTTATTTTTGTAGAGATGGAGTCTTGCTATGTTGCCCAGGTTGGTCTCAAACTCTTGGCCTCAAGCAATTCTCCTGCCTCAGCTTTTCAAAGTCCTGGGATTACAGGAGTGAGCCACTGTGCCCAGTCTGGTTTGGATTTTGAAGAATTACTTTTCATTTTCATTTTTGACTTTATATAATAATAAAAGAAATTTACATTGTTCCTGAGTCAACCCTATGAAACAAGATATTTCCAGATATTGGTATTTTTTAATGTGTCATCCCCCGCTTCTCAGACTGCTTCTTATTGTCTGGAAAATCTTAAGTTATATTACTGACAAAGAGAACTAAGACTAAATGTCATTCAGCCTCTTAGAAATGATAGGGTATTTTGTTTGCTATGAAAAGAAAAAAAGAAAAATATTCAACCCTGAAACCAGGAACCATTTTTGTTTCCCCTCACAAGGGCCCGCCTGTCAGTTTTCCACAGTTCCAAAGCCCCACTGCACAGCCTGAATGAAAACACAATGTCATTATGATTATTGAAATCAGTTAAATGTCAAGGTTTTTCCATTTGCCTGCAGCTGCCTTTAGACAAGAATGCTTTTTAGAAAAATCTTTATTCCCCTCGGAACTTTTTTTCCCCTAAAGCTTTTATAATTAATGCAACAACATAAATGCAGTCATACCTGTAAGTGCCTTCCATAGGCACACAAATAGAATGTACTAGACATCGAAGGTTGAACTAGCCTACTGTTTTGCAGGAGTGGCATGACCGCGGCTGGAAGCCTTGACCTCATCACTGAGTGCTCTCCCTCTCTCCTCCATCGTTGCTAGTTGTCTCTGTGTCCTACTGATTCCACCATTCAGGGCCTTGGGAATCCAGCCTCCTTCTTCTTTCCACCTGGCCTCATCTCTCCCCCAGCATCTTTGATGATGGATGACAGCAACAGCCTAGTTTCCCTGCTACCGGTCCCTCCCCTCCAACCACCCTTAAGACAGTCACCAAAACCAACTTCCTAGAAAATCACAAATCTAATAGTCTTAACATCCTATTTAAAAGTTGCCGATGGCTTCCCATCAATCAAGTAATAAACTCCAGAATCCTTAGCATGGTATAAACACCTTCCACAAGCTTGCTGCAATCTCATTTTTGCTGGTCTACAGAACCCCTTTCATGTTCTTACCACTTCATAGCCTCAGAGCACACCTGGAATTTTTATTCCTCTCTGCCTTTGCCCATACTGTTTTCCTCCACATCTTTGCCTAACCAACTCCTACTCATCCTGTGGTGCCCATTGAATTTAAGAGTCACAACTCCAGCCAGGCTCAGTGGCTCAGCCTGTAATCCCAGCACTTTGGGAGGCCGAGGTGAGTGGATTGCCTGAGCCAACGGGTTTGAGACCCACCTGGGCAACTTAGCGAGACCTCATCTCTACAATAAATCAAAAATTAGCCAGGCGTGGTAGCGCGTGCCTGTAGTTCCAGCTACTTGGAAGGCTGAAGTGGAAGAATTTCCAGAACCCAGCAGTTGAGGCTGCATACCACCACTGCACTCGTCTGGGCGACAGAGTGTGACTCCAACTAAAAAAAAAAAAAGTGTCACAACTCCTGCTTCTCCAGTGACCACGAATTTGTCCACAACTTTTCTTTGCCTGATTTATTTTATTAGCTGCTTCAAACTCGACCAAAAGCTATTTGTTCATGGATTTGAACATTATTTAGAAACAACCACCCTAGGTGTCATACACACCCTTAACAATATGCAGTCATCAGGCATACAGAATGGTATCACGGACACTGGACCCTCAGAAAGGGGCAGGGTGGGAGGAGAGGGAGGGCTAAAAAATTACCTGTCGGGTACGGTGTGTACCAGTTGGGTGACACGTACACTAAAGGCTCCCACTTCACCACGATACATTTCATCCATGTAATCAAACACTACTTGTATCCCTAAAGCTGTTGAAATTTTTTTTAAAAAATACACAGTTGTCTACCTGGCATCGTTTTCTCCTTTTGTTAGGTAGAATACCACAACGGTTAGGAATTCAGACTCTGGAGTTGCACTGCTTGATTTTTGCACACTGGTTCTGTGCACACTGGCTGTGAACCTCGAGTCATTTGTTAAACCTTTCTGGGCCTTGGTATCCTCAGCTGCAAAATGGGAGTCATGTGAGCATGGACCTTATAGAGTTGCTATGAGGGCCAGATGCTATGGGGACATACAACGTGTGGCTCCGTGCCTGGCACACAGTAAATGCTTCCGAAACATGGTGATGATGATGATAATGATGATGATGATGTTGATGATGATGACAATGACGACGGTGACAAGTAATTGGCCTTAGTTCTTGCTTTGTCCTTCCCAGGTAAGTGGCATCTGCCGCCCCATTTTCCACAGTTCAAATAACAAAAGCTGAGTGTTACAAATTCACGTTTGCTTTTTGGCAAGAATTTCTAGAATCACAAACACGTAAGACTAAGGAAGACTAAAATCTGAAGCTGATATTTGCATAACCCTATTATTAGAAAAGTAAATTTTAAAAGGGAGCCGGCTCGGTGGCTCAACCTGTAATCCCGCGCCTTGGGAGGCTGAGGTGAGTGGATTGCCTGAGCCCGCGGGTTCGAGACCCGCCTGGGCAACTTGGCGAGACCTCATCTCTACAATAAATCAAAAAATTAACCGGGCGTGGTAGCGCACACCTGTAGTTCCAGCTACTTGGAAGGCTGAGGCGGAAGGATCGCCGGAGCACAGCA
>CAUYQG010219792.1:0-17230 GCA_963574415.1 Tarsius wallacei | reverse complement strand
CCTGGGTAACTTGGTGAGACCTCATCTCTACAATATATCAATACAATACATCAAAATTAGCCAGGCACGGCAGAATGTGCCTGTAGCTTCAACTACTTGGAAGGCTAAGGCAGAAGTATTGCCTGAGCCCAGCAGGCAATACTTTGATAATCTAAATTTGTATTACACAGTTCTCTTGTGTAACAGTCAACCATTGAATACAAGACAAATGTTAACAATTATTAAAATGAAAGAACTTTCAACTTTTCCATGCAAAGATTAGGACAAGGTATGCAATTAAAAAGAATAGAGTATCCCTGAAAAAGAGATTAGATCATTTCAAAATGATATAAAATTATATAATAATGTCAAGAATTGATTAAAAGAAATGTCAGAAACTTCAACAATGCAAGATACAAAATATGAAAAATCTCTAGGTTTTCAAGGAAAGAAATTAAAATTTTTCTTGATTAAAGTACAGCTTATTTCTATCTTGCACATGATATAAAAATGAGGACAGACACATTTGCATGAAATATAAAACTCTCTTTAAAAAATAAAAAAAATCAGGTTAATATAGAAAAGTCTACTCTCATGCTTATCAGGTTTAGGTAACTGAAGATTTTCTTCTCTCAAAAGTCCTTAAAACTTATTTTTGCTAAACAGAAGCATTTGGAATTTCCTTGACATTCCGTCACATAATCAAGATTTTCCAGCAAGATTTTTAGTATCGATGTTCTTAATAGGAGTCTTTTATTTCACGTTTCATATTACTAAATGTAGTCTCAGGAATTAGTGACTGATGGATAAGACTTTTAAATGGAAAGGATAACTTCAGCTTGCTTGATGAATCTTGGTAACTCAGAACGTGAATATGATCCAATGGAGGGAAAACAGAATGGAAACGATTTTGGAAAAACATATCATTAGAGATTATTTGACACTGTGCTCATAAACAAATTATTAACACTGTACTGGTACTGGCTGGATGTTCTACAGTTTAATAATGATTGCAATTTTAAAATTGCATAGCTGCAACAAGGAGTTCTATGCCACCAGCTGGCACTAGAACCAGTATCCTTTCCAATTGCTGAAGGCTCACGATGGTGGTTGGCTATCATACCTGGTCACAACTTTGATTCTTTGTATAAATTGTCTCCTTTCTGCAACTCACAATCTAGAAATATCACTATAAAAGTTAAAATCTTTCAGCTATAGTAGAAGAGAGAACATAGTACCAACCATCTTGGGAATTTTAGTTAAACAATTTTTTTTTTAATTTTACTTTTTAATTTTATTTTATTATAAAAATGTGGGGGTTCACGTCATGATTAGGTACATATAATCCACATGCAGGTGAAGGTTGGGCCTCCAACTGGTCCACTTACCCTGGTTTAGCGCCAGGTACCCTATGGGTTGTTACACATTTACCCCTCCCTCCCACCTCTGGCAGTGTTCCGCAACTGTTGATCCCTCCCTTGTGCTATTGTGATTAATGTTCAGGTCCCACTTATGAGTGAGAATATGTGGTATTCAGTTCTTTGTTTCTGTGACAGATCACTAAGTATTATTGTCTCTAACTTCATCTAATTTGCTGTGAAGTCCATAATTTTTTCCTTCTTCATGGCTGCATAATATTCCATCATGTATATGTACCACGTTTTCTTTATCCAGTCCACTTTCAATGGGCAGTAGGGTTGGTTCCATGTTTTTGCTATTGTGAATAGTACAGCAATAAACATGTGTGTGCAGGTGTCTTTTTTGTAGAACAATTTGTGTTTCTCCAGGTATAGTCCCAGAAAGGGAATTGCTAGATTGTATGGAAGGTCAATTTCTAGTCCCTTTAGAAATCATCACACTATTTTCCACAGAGGTTGGACTAGTTTGTACAACAGTGCGGAAGTGTCCCCTTTTGTCCACACCCATGCCAGCATCTGTTGAAGTTAAACAATTTTTTAAGAATAAAAGATAATACAGGCACATTGCAGATTTTCAAGAGTAGTCATTCAAAAGTGTTTTTTTTTCTTATTTTGTATTTTTAATACAAAATAGTCTTGTGTCAATAAGGGTATATGGAATCAAGCATGTGATGTTAAATAGGATTTCATTTAAAATTACTCAGATACAAAACACTGACAGGGCATGTGATGTGAAAGAAAAGAGTTATTGATTCTGAGTTGCATAGCATAGGAGAAGACGGATTAAAATAAAATTAAATGGGAAGTATTAATGATATATAATATAGCTGCCTATATTTAATGTATTCATGCATAAGTACTGGAGATAAAATGAAACTGCTACCTAAAATGAGTAATGCTATTAAAACAACACTGAATGTATTGCTGATTATATACGTATATATCAATTTGTAAATAGTTGCAGCACAACTGAAAAACGAGCATACAACTTTATAAAACGTAGATCATGCAAATATGTACATTATGAATGTCATCTATGAATGTGTTTTAGACATATATATAACAGCAAATCATGGAAATTATACTTTTATCAATTATTGTTTTTCCAATATCTCTTGACTAGGTAGAATAAGTGGAATGGCTAGGACAGAAATAATGATATTTCAAGAGACTGTTGTATAAATTAGGTAAACAAGCCTTCTATTTCCTTGAAATCATGTACATAGAATTATGGATTCTGAGATATAGGAGAAAAATACCAAGTAAGCACCTCCCCTCCCCACCTCTTTGTAGATAGACTGGACAAAATTAAATGATAGTGTCACTAATTATGTAAATGCATTATTTTTCCTTTGCATATTAGGCAAGAGAGCATAAAACCTCACTCGCATAGATACTATCAAAATACAGAAGAAATGACTGCTGAACCAGAATGGACTGGGGAAAATGAAAATATGTGCGCTGAAACTTACTATGCTAAAGACATAATTTAATTAATAAAAGACATGCTAATTAAAATGCTACAGCATATATTTACCACCAAATGAGAAACAAAATTTAAAAGATTAGCCATGTCATACATTGATGAGAAGTAAGAAGACAGGTACAATTAAGCGCAGCTTAATCAATTTAAAATTGAAATTTAGCATGATATGTTAAAACTGTACTTATATATATACCCATTGATCAAAAAATTCCACCTCTAAGAAACTGTCCCAAAGATATAAAATTGGAAAATATTGTTATCATATACTTGAAGATATTTCTATCGGTATTATATGTAACAGCATAACCTGGAGGCAAGCTAAATGTCTATCAATAAATTATGACATACCATCATTTATAGAACATGATGCAGTCATAAGAGGACCAGCTGGCTCTTTATTTATGATGTAGAACAATTTTTTAAATTGCTAACAGAAAAAGCATGAGGCAAATATATATGCATTCGTGTGTGATTTCAATTTAATAAAAATAAAACAGAAGCATATATGTCCATATTAGGAATCAATAGATATTTAAATAAGTGGATAAAGTGTGCAAGCATACATATATGGTAGGTACTCAATAAGTGTGTATTGGACTTGACGTTTAAATCTACTTACCCTTAGGTTTCTTCCAAACTCAAGCTGATTTCTGATATTGTGAACTAAGTTCGTCAGTGGTAGTGATGAATAATTCCTGCTTTACTTTTATTTTTTATGTCTTCTTAAAAACATGTAGTTTCTTAGTACCATCTTATTCATCCTTCAGCTCAACTTATTTTTATATCAAATATCATTATATGCATATATATTTATACATGTACACACACAATAGGTTTTGGCCTTTTAGGAACATTACATACAAGGAAAGGAATGAGATAAATATACAAATGACTCTAAATGGCAACCATTGTAATCTTTAAATTATAGAGGTGCAAACCAAGTTCTGTTTTGTTAGTTAGTGACATATTAGGTCCTGCTTTGTCAATCAGGAGGTGGACTTTAGCTAAGAAATTTATGGGCAAAATAGTGTAAAGCATGAATATAGATAGAAATCTGGGGATATTTATGAGATTATTCTGATGACTGTTTGGTTATAGTGTAGGGCAGAGATGCTGTATATAGATGCATCAGATGAGAAGATTGGAACCGAAAAAGGACAAGAGGCCACATTGTGATATAGAGCTGTTATTTCTTGCCAGAAGACAGCACTGATCAGGAAGTCACTAAAGGACAGATTAGAAGACCTCCATGCTGAGGCCATCTAAGTGATTATTCAGCACGGATCAACAGTCAATCTCAAAATCAGTAATATGTCAGCTCTGTGATTCTCCTAGACTAATGGCAATGTTATATGCACATACAGAGGAATGTACATATAAACTCAATAATGTAAAGGTTAATACTATATCTGCGACTTTTTGAACTGTAATTTCTGCAAAGTTTGCAAAACTGAAAGAACATTCCAAACGTTTTCAGAAAAAGGGCAAGTGGCTTCACCTTATGCGTCATAATAAATGTCCACAAATATACTTTATGAAGAATTACTAATAATTAACTCTTTAGAGCTGAAAATGATCATACTATAGAAATAGAAAAAAATGTGAATTTCTGAAACACAGCGGCATATAATTTATTTGGGTAAAAATATTGAAAGAAAACCAATAGAGGTGTTAAGAAATGTGCACTATATGTACCTTAAGCACAAAATAATTGCTTAAGGATTTTTTTCCAAGATTAGGGAGGACTTTCTCGTCCTGACAAGGTTTCAAATTAATCATTTTAAAATTAGATACTGAATGACTGAATAGAAGGTTCCTGTATCCAAGCTACAGACATCAGTTTTAAAAATTTCTTTATTTTCTATCTGTGATAACATTTAGTAATGATCAAATACGACTTAGCAGTTTTTCAGTCCTCTGACAGGGAGTTTTCTCTGAAATAATTACAATAGCCCAAGCAGTCTGTCTATATGCAAGGTCAAAGGACATTTCCTAATCACTCTACTTTCCTTTACAGTTACTTCCTTTATTCTTTTATTTCCAAAATTAACAAAATAATGTCTAGTTACACCTTTCCCTTTATCATGGGGCACATGAAGAAGTATGGAAAACTTCTATTTGCTAACAGAGACATTGCAGCTTTCAAGCAAAGAAAATTTTCTCTTCACAGTGAAAAATGGAAACACTGAAGAAATATTATGTTTTCTTTTGTTCTTTTTCCCTTGTTATAAATTATATAAATTATTTCTTGGAAATTGAATGACCTGGGTTTTACAGTAACTTGGACTCATAGGAGCAGTTTGCTGACTCCATGTGCTCATAGTTGAAGGAAACACTATCTCATGGCAAATGTTCAAAAAGGCATCTCAGCCTGCCCAGGCTGGATTGTTGGAAGACCCTCTGGCACAATGATCCAAGCTATAAATATGTTCTGAAATGAAAAAGGGCAATGCAGAACAAGATTGTATTCAATTTCAAGATGATGGGTTAACTGAATAAGCTATTAAATCTTCACAGGGTAGACTGGAGATAATATGAGGAGGACTGAAAAACTGAAAAATGACTGAGGGCAAGCTCCCTCTTTGGAAAAAAATTTTTTTTTTTTACCTTGAGTAGTGCAGACCAGCCCTATCATTGGGACCAAGTGATGGCCACTCATTTTATGGGCATACTGTAGAATCAATCAAGTGTGCTTTAGGGACACCCAAACTCTTTCTTTATTTCAGCTTCAACCACCATAACACAAGTTCCCAACACTCTACTTACCGTCTTCCTGTTAGAAGAAAAATTGACCTACATCTCTCCCACTGTGGTGTAAAGCAGCTTAATTTACTTTATCTACTCTAGAATTATTTACATGTTTAAAGGGAAAAAAAGAAGAGCACAACCAGTTAAAGGAAATGGGAATGAACTCCTAGTGGCAAAATCCCAGATGTTGGTCCCAAGATACGTGATTATTGGCATATTGCTGCATTGAGGTACTCCCTATATCCCTCCAATCAGATTAAACAAAAAACTAGCTAGAGATCATCATTTTTTTAAATAATTCAAGACAATTTTATTATATGAAAGAGGTATGTAATCTGTCATCAGTTAGTTGAGAAATTCAAAATAAAGCCTAAAGTCATTATTTTAAAAAGTGTGTGTGTGTGTGTGTGTGTGTGTGTGTGTGTGTGTGTGTGTGTATAAATCCCACTACTGCCAATCTCTTTCTTATGGTAAATGTTCAGGGTCCCTTATGAGTGAGAACATGTGGTACTCTGTCTTTGTTTTTGTGATAGATCATTGAGTATTATTCACTCTAAATGGAGACCATCATTCTAAGTGAACTATCACAGGGATTAAAAAAAAACAAAACTGGATACCACATGTTCCCACTTATAAGTGGGTCCAAAACATTGGGCACACATGCGCAAAGGCAGGAACAACGAACACTGGGCACTGCTAAGGAAGGGAGAGATTGCCGGAGGGAGGGACAGGGGGCCCACAACTACCCACTGAGTACTATGTCCACTACCAGGGGAAGAGAGGGCTCACTAGTGGCTAAACCTCACCATCATGCAATTTATTTATGTTGCAAATGCTCATATGTACCCCGCAACCTTAAAATTTACAAATAAAAGTAATTTTGTTCTTCTTAGCCTAAGGACTCGGGGTTCATTGTGTGCATATGACAAAGAGAAAAAAAGTGGTAACTATATAAAGATTATTTTTCATAACTATTTGACTAAAAAGCATAAGGAAAAAATATGGCAAATTAATTATACCTTTCAATATGTGTTGAGAGGCACATAATGTTCAACTGACTATCTCGGTCTATTGTCAGAGATCTATATAAGTAGCTACAAGTGTAAATGGGTTAAAGCTCTAGCAAGTTCCTCATTTTTGAGAAAGTGTGTCAGTCATAGTTGATTATACTTTTATAATAAGTATATCTACAGAAAAGTACATCACTATGACTTCTTCAAAAAGCAAAACATAAATAAATAAATAAATTCTAAAATGAGAGGGGCCTTTATCACAATCAACATGTCAAATTCCATAAGGAAGTAGGGCAAGGAAACTTTGTCATAATATATGTCCCAGAATTCTCATTTATCTGCATAATACTATTTGCATAGTAAGGTCCAGCTTATTGAAAGCATATAAACAGTTACCATCAGCCAGAGTTCTGTGGAAATGTACTAGCTACAACTGACTGGGACTCAAACCAGAAATCACACTGGAGGACAAGTCAGATCAGCACAAAGAAGAGCAGATTCAATGGCGTTGCTGTCCAAACAGAGTCACTGGTGTTAGGATACAAGGGAGTGAGATTCCACCACATACCTCTCATTAGTTGCTTTTTGCTTAAAAGGGTGTCAGGTAAACATTTCCAGGCATGGTGAGGATACCACATGTATGTGGAGATAGGACCAAAGAAGAAAATAAAGTTCTGCCAGATGGACTAAAGGTGGCCATGAATAATGAAGCAAAGTCACGCAGGGAAGAAAAAGCAAACAAAAAAATTTCTCCCCCCACCCACAACTACCTTCAGTGACATTAACAGGCACATTTTTAGGATCAAAGGCACATCTGCTTTGAACTTGTGCCTTCTAGAATTGCTGGCTAAAGAAAATGCACAAAGCTCCCTCAAGAAAGACGGGAAGTTTGGGGCAGTAAAATAAAGAGTGTCTCTCTATGCACAAGCCAATGTCCATTTCTAAAGATTGATACACTTGAATTCTAGTCAATACATTATTTAGTGGAATCCAGAAAAACACTCCAGTGGCCTCAACTTCTCAAATAATAGGAGGATATTTGTAAGTGGCCATTTAGAATTATTCTTTCAGCAAAGAGTGACTTAAATGAAAAGACTCAAAGTTGATCTTTTAACTATTTAGGTTATTTCCTAATTGAGAACTCAGAAAACTGGACCCATGCCAAGAAACTATAGCATCATTTATTCAGAGGCAGTTGTAAATTTTGTGCCATTATTCAAGATATATCAATGCTACCAATAAACAAAAATATATACGAAGTATGCCCACTAATCTGGGAAGCTTGGGTCACTGAACATGCATTGTTCTGACCCGAGAGATACATGACATACATAATATATATGCTATAGATATAACAGCTGAACAAGGCTGGGTCAGCTTTCTGGTGGTCTTCACAGGAGGGGAAGGAAATGCTGTGACATTCATACCATGTGTGATTGGAAGAGAAATTGGTCTTATATTTGCAAAGCCAGGCTCCAAACCAGTTTGGGCAGGCTAATGGGTGTTTTGCAGATGTTTGAGGTAACAAATAGAAGAAATAGTCAGCAGATGGTTATGTAGAATGCATAATGGAGTATTGAACTTCCCCTTCACAAATGTCTCTTTGAGATTAGTTGATGTCCCTTCTCTACACTCTGTTTTCCTTCAGGTGCATGGTTATTGCTACTAGTAAACTTAAATTTACTTTCTGCTAATAATAGTGATATTTCTGTATGTCCTTTATAAAATAGTTGGTCTATGTATTATCTTCTAGTTACTGTAGAACTCTACTATATAACCTAGGAAGAACTAATTTCAAAAAAGTGATTTTCCTATGGTAGTGAATAACTGAATTGAGATTCCAATTGCATTCCCTGTTCTTTATTTACACTTTAGTTCCCATTAAAAAGTTATTTATGGCCAGGCGCAGTGGCTCACATCTGTAATCCCAGCACTTTGCAAGGCAGAGACGGGAGCATTGCCTGAACTCAGGGGTTCGAGACCAGACTGAGCAACAAGGTGAGACCTCTTCTCTACAATAAATCAAAAAATTAGCCAGGGTATGGTGGTGCATGCCTCTGGTTCCAGCTACTTGGAAGGCTGAGGCGGAAGGATCCCCTGCCCAGCAGGTCGAGGCTGAGGTGGTCATGAGCATGCCACTGCACTCCAGCCCGAGCAACAGAGTGAGACTCGAACTAAAAAAAAAGGTACTTATAATTTTATAAGGTTTTAAAAAGCTTATAAGGTTTATAAAAGATTTTAAAAGGTTTAAAAAGCCTTTAGGGGTAAAGTCCACCAAAGGCATTTGTATCAGATGTGTGGAACTATCCTAAGAAAGGAACATATTCCTAAAGCCCTGGCTCTTTCTAATGACCTAATTTTCTCCATACCCAGTGTTTACCACCCTGTTCAAGTACTGTACATAATCCCATCCTTTAAGTTATTGTGACAGAATTCCAACTGGTCACACAGAAACTCTTATCTTCCGTTGCAGCCAAAGTCCTAGTCTGAAAAGTTTCTGTCCGTGTACTCTCAAGTTTTTAATTTTCACTGGCTTTCCAAGGTCCCAAGGAAAAGTCCATAGTGTTTGACATGGCTTAACAGGCTTTCATGTTCAGGTCTCCACTGGTCTCTGTAGCGTTTTCTCTCCATTTGCCTTATGGACTTCTTTTAATTTCTCACTCGTGCAAGCCGTTCTCTTGAATTTGAAATACTATTCTCTGGACAAAGGCATTGAGTCGTCCCCTTTGTTCCCTGTCTAGAAAATTCCTATTGATCTTTAGATACAGAGTCCAATGTCTTTTGGGAGACCTTTTTATCCCAAATCACTTGAGATCCACGGGGATCCTGTGGCTTCTCTGCTTCCATTTTGTTAACTTTATTTATACTCGGAATTGTTTATTGCTGATAAAATCTATGAGCCCACCACGTCTTCCTTACTCAGACTGTAGCATCAGTGACAAATCTGGTAGTCACAACAAAACAGAACAAAAAGTAAACTAAACCCAAACCAAGCAATAAATAAATGAACGCACAAATAAAATGGTAGATAGAAAAATGAATAAAAATGAATGGTTCTCTAGCCAGAGTTCCATTTAGCCTAATTTTTTAATTGCTCAAATAAAAAATATTTAAAAAACCAATATGACAAGTGCATAATGCCAGCTTATGGGGTATTTTCTATAGTCATAGAGCTTTGTGGAGTGACTAACATATGAGATATGATGTTTTGCAAAGAGAGAATAAATGAGTAGACATGGTGATAGATGTAGTGAAAAGGGATACTAGAGCAAAACAGGAAACTGATTACTCAGTGCCAAAATTTGAATGGTGTCCTTACTGTCCTGCAGACGCATCTGTCTGTATCCAGACATTGACTACAACACATGTGAAATGGAAATTTCATCCTAATTTGTACATAGACCTTGTCTACTCTCCAGTTGTAGGTGGTTTTCACTCTCAAGTGGAGGAATCTAGGAATCTGTTTTAAAACAAACAAGCAATTTCAGTTAAACGTTTAGAGGATTAAATTAGTTAAGGATACTTTGTTCTTTTCAATTTTAGCAATAATAATAATAACCAACACATTTTTGGAGATGGTAAGTAGCCTTTATATAGGACTGCCATGACGATTGTTTAAAGTAAGATCGCTGAATATAAAATAACATACTTATGGGACTCTTCAGTTTCTATATGTCCCCAGGTGGCAAGAAATAGCATTTTCAGTGAGGAGTTATTTATTACTTGCAAGATTCTGGCTTGAGATTGGATCAATTTAATTCAGTGTGTTTTATACATAGTTAGAGTCAGAATTTTATGCTGTAATATTGATATCACTGTGTATATACAGTTTATGTGATTAGGCTGCCTTATCTCTGCATTTGCACTGTCTCCAGCTCAAACAGGAAAATGTCTGAGGTTTCTGAAGTTATGAGTAGAAAGTGAGAAGGCAGTCTCTCAAACAGTCTAATGGTTCAGTTGTACTTAGAGTTCATTACTGTGATATCAAAAACACATTGTTTGGACTTCAAATTGAAAAGGATTTTAAAAAAATAAAAATATTCTAAAAGGATGTTATACTGAAATGTGTTACTATTCAGCCCATGTGTAGCTGTACTGTTCAAGGTGAACCAGATCCTCATCCACAAACCAAGGCTTTGAACCTTCACTTTCCAGTGGCTGCTGGTGATTTTGTTTCTCTTAATTAGAACTTTCCACACTAAATAATTTCTCCACTGACAAGTGTGTTGAACAAGGTGACTATTCTAACAGCCAGCTTTTTAACTGCAGCCTGATTTAATCAAGACCAAGATATGAGCTCTTTTGAAGTGATTAGATTTATTGCTTAGTGAAACAGCTTCTGGCTAGGCTTCTATCATGCAAGCACAAGATTTCTAGGTACTGAGGGGAAGTCATTATGATGATGTTTAGAAAGTAAGAAAGTAAAGAACTCTAGGACAATGCAGGCAGTTATAAAATATGGATTTTTTTCTTTTTCTTTTTTTGCTGATTACTATCATTCTTTGTCCAGGAAAAAAAAATCTAGATACATCAGTGCTTTTATCATTAGATCAGAATTGCCAGTATTTTCAGTTCTGAGAAATGCAACTTTCAACATATCATATATTCTTTGATTTATGTTATTCCACTGCAGTCTGATTTTGTATGGTGCGTAATTCATCATAGGATTTTAATACAATCATAGAGCGATAAAATCAAGGAACAAAAATATAACTAAAGAGAAAAATGATTGTTTCTGTGGTCTCTGCTCCATATAAGTCAAATTATGTTGAATTTGAATTGGGGCTCCTGAGAAGATAATTACGAGAATGACTTGACCCTCTAAGATTCCATATAATACCACTAGATGGGCACAGGTTTTCTGTGAGTAGGAAATATGTGATTTTTCCTTTTTTTATGAAAAAATAAAACTTCAGAAAAAGACAAACATAAAGATTACATCAATTTCAAAAACACTAGCAGAGCAGGAATGGATAAAGACCTCCAAAAATCCTCTCCTCCAGTTAGGAAGCCTTGAAATGATTCCAAAAACATGCATGATTTGTCCCGTGAGTGACATATGTTTTGTTGTGATAAGAACATGGAGTTTACTCTCCCTCCTCTACAGAATGTTACCTCATACCTTATCAGATCACATATGTGAGTTATTGGCTTCATTTATTAGACTCCAAAACATATATAACCCAACACTTTGACAGATACATTGAGTGGTTAGGCTGTGGCAGGGCTACTTGCTGCCAGTCTTAGAGTTATGTTCTAAAGCCTTGCCTGCCAGCACCAGCACTACTTGCTACTGTTGAGAATCCCTGCGTGTTGTCGCAGATCTCTACTGTGTTGGTCAAATCATTTCTTCTGAGAACCTCTCATAGAAAAGTTTGCCTCAAACATTGATTAGGCTTTGCATCCACAGAAGCCTGCTTCCATCCTAAACAAGCAAATAGACTTTAAAAAATGGGCCCTAAATGAAATTGGAACTCACTATATGGTTTAATGTACCTAGTCTATCAAATGTAATACCCATGAGATTTGTTCTCATTAGTCTCCTCCTCTTTGAGCACTGTGGGGAAAAAAGAATCTCTTTGTATAGCAATAAACCATGTGATTTGTGAAATGATATTATACTTTCATAATTTCCCTATTTTTGTTATAGCTGAACCATGAGAAAGGAGAATCGCCAGCACACTGGGTTCGAATTTTGAGTCCTTTAATAGCACGTGGTCAAGAGTAGGCTCACGCCAAGAAAGCTCTCAACACTGAGTGGAGTCAGCAAGAAGCTTATAAAGACAAAATCTGCAAGTGGGCTACATAGCAGGGAGTGATGGTAAAAGGAACTAAAAACAAAAGGAACAATCTCTTGGATTTCAGTTAACAGGGCATGCAATTACACAGAACTTGTGGCAAGGGAGTTTTCAAATGGTCAGCAAGGACGTCAGCGTGAACAGCTCAGGGGAACAAAGCTGTGGGTCTGTGGAAATGTTACAACAATCACACGTACACACTGGGGGGGGGTCATTTTTAGGTCAGGCAGGCAGTTAAGATGGAGGATTTTAACAAAATGGAGTTACTTATGTCAAGCAAGCTATTGCAATTATTTTACATATTTCATTAGCTATTTCATTCCCCCTTTTAGTTGTGCATGAGCCAATTCATTGATTCATTCATCACGGGTATGGAATTGTAATAGGTTTTTACATGCATATAAGTTTTACAGAATTGATTCATTGTTTGACAAAATTGATAAACCAATTGAATATACAAGGCTTCATAAACAAACCAATGACAAGGAGGATAAGTGGACCAGCCAAACTGGTGATGAGAGTTGTTAACTAGGGGTTCCAGTTAAACAAGGATTGAAATCAAGATTTTTTTTCTCTTGACTCAGGAGTGATGAATCCAGGCCAGTATCCCATCAACTCTGAGCGATATTGGAGTGGTGATTATGACAATAAAGGGTCTCTTCCTGGCAGGAGCTGGTCCTTCTTTCTGGAATTTCTTGATGGAAACCAGATCTCTGGTTTGGAACAGATGACAAGGCATGGCATGGATGCCAGAGTGGACAGTGACTTGAACCTGCTGGAGGGACTGAAGATACTTTAACAGAAATTGATTAGTTATTTTTTCCAGGATGGGATTCCGCAACTGAAGCAACAGAGGAGGGGGTCTTTCAAACATGATTTCATATGGGGTAAAACCAGTCTTGTAGGGGTGCATCGGGTCCGAAGGAGAGCCAAAGGCAAAAGGCTTACCCATTTTTCACCAGTCTCTATTATTAATTTGGTTAAGGTAGATTTTAGAGTTCAGTTTATGCATTCTATCTCTCCAGAGCTCTATGGTAGGTAAGCACAATGTAATTTCCAGTTAATGTTTAGTGCTTTACTAACCAGCTGTACTATGGATGAGGTAAAGGCAGGACCATTATTAGAGCCAATAGAGAGGGGGAGCCCAAACCTAGGGATAATTTTATTTAACAAAAGCCTTGTTAGTATAGTTTTATTTTTGGTGGCAAAGGCTTCTATCCATTCAGAAAAAGTATAAATTAACACTAATAGATAGCCATACCCCGCATGGAGAGGTTTTATTTCAGTGAAATCTATTTCCCAATTTTCTCTGGGACTTAAAATAATTTTAAAGTTCTTGATCCACCATCCAATGGAGTTTTTATGATCTCCTGCTAGGTCCGCCTGTTCCTCCTCCTCTTGGGTATAGGTAGGCTGTTTTGGGAGAGGAGGAGCTGGACTTGTTTTTTATAGTCTTACCTGCTGTGGTAAGAAAACGTCATTCCTCATAGATTATGGCACACACATGAAGTGCAGTGAAAGCATACCAGTTGTTGGTGAAAATGTTTACCTGCTTTCCTGTTTCCCAGTGCAGGGCCTGAGTTAAAGCAATTAACTCAGCTTTTTGAGCTGAGGTATCTTGAGGCAATGTCTGTGACCAGATTACGTCATGAGCCATGGTTACAGCTGCACCAGCCTTGTGAACTCTCTATCACCAGGTTGCTACCATCCATGAACAAGTCAGCATCAGCCTGACTTAAGGAAGTGTCCCAAAGATCAGGTCAGCTAGCTTGGAAGATATCCAACATGTCTTCACAGTCATGAAATGGTGTTTCCGGATTATTATCGGGCAGCGGGGTGACCAGATTGAGGCACTGGGTTGGAGAGAAAGTTAGTCTAGGTTGGTAAAGTAAGAGGCTTTGATACTGGGTAATGCATGAGTTTGACATCCAATGGCCAGATGCTCCCCAGAGCAGAGTTTCAATAGCATGGGGAACAGTTAAAGCCAGGTTTTGGCCAAAAGTCAATTTATCTGTTTCCTTAACTAGTATGGCTGTGGCAGCAATGGTCTGGAGACAAGAGGGCCAGCCAGAGGCCACTGGGTCCAGTCTTTTTGACAAGTAAGCCACCAGTCCCCTCCAGGGCTTTAAGGTCTGAACATCTGGGAGGGCTAAAGCCAGGGCTTGAGTGAGAGCCATCTTTAACTGCTGGAATGCTTGTTCCTCAGTAGCAGTCCATTGCAGGGGCTGGTCCCCTGCCATGGCAGTGTATAGAGGTTTGGCAATTTCAGGAAAACCGGGGATTCATAACTGACAATACCCCTCTGCCCCCAGGAATTCCTGTACCCATTTCTTTGTGGTTGGTGTGGGAATCTGAAGAATGGCTTCTTTCCCGGCTGAAGTTAGGACTTGCTTACCCTTTGTTAGCCAGTATCCCAGGTAGGAGACTTTGGTTGAGCAGAGCTGTGCCTTTTCCACTGACACATGGTAGCCTAAGTCTTGGAGGAGCTGTAACAGAGCCTTAGCACTTTTAAAACAAGTATCCAAGTCTGCAGCTGCAAGCAAGAGATTATCTACATACTGGAGTAAAGTACATTCAGGGTGTAAGGCACGGAACCCTGACAAATCCTGCTGCCAAGCTTCCTCGAAAAGGGTTGGGGAGTTCTTGAAACCCTGTGGTAACGGGGTCCAAGATAGCTGGCTGATGTCCCCTGAGCCAGGATCTGTTCATTTAAAAGCAAAAATAGGTTGGGATGACCAGAGGGTCATCAGTAGAGGGCAGGACCAGAAGTGTCTTTGGGTCCTCTCTCTTTGGGCAGTGAGGGCAATTTTTTTTTACCCAGTGACCCAGCTCTTTACAATATGCACATTGATTCTTGGCTAGCTGGATGCGTCCAGTTTCCTTCTGCCCTTTTTTAGTTTCTCTTTTTGTTTTACATGCTGGCCTCTAGCCAGGTTGGGAGGACTGGGTGGCAGCCACTAATACTTTTGTTTGCTGTTTTGTTGCTCTGTCAATTTTCTTGTCTTCCTTTCTTGTCTTTTCTGTTTCTCAGCATTTTGGTTATTAAAAACCTTCTGAGCTACCTCAAGCAGTTGAGAAATGTTTATTCCTGTGAAACCTTCAAGCCTCTGTAACTTTCTCCAGATGTCAGGAGCCGCCTGAGCCACAAAAGTCAAATTGGTAGCCCAAGCATTCTTGGGTGCTGAGGGGTCAAATGGGGTATAGGTATAGAATGTCTCCTGATGACATTCAGGAAATGTTCCTAATGACGCCTTGGGACCCTGAATAATCTCGGCAGTTTTGGAAAGATTAATAGGTTTTTGATCTGCTCCCTTCAAACCAGCTAATAGAGTCCGGTGATAAGTTTTTAATATTCTATTTTATAGAGGGTCCAGAGCCTGCCTTTTGAAAGGGAGACACTGTGGTCCTCAGCAAATACAACAGAGAAAATTTTCAATATACAATCCAGAGGACTGACAGGTCATGAATTCTGTGAACCTACAACAACAATGAGCAAACAACAAGCAAACAGTTAAAATACACAGTTAAAACATAATGATAGACAGGGTGTGTCCAGACCAAGTCAGAAGAGTTATGGATCCCTGGAACAACCTCAGGGCAGAAAACCAGAGGACTCTATTCAGCCAACATCTTGAACTAATGAATAGTGTCCAAAGGGTGACCTCGTCAGGCCTTGACTCCCTTAAACAGAATTGTGGCCACAAACAGAACAAAACAGATTCTTACCTCTTAGGGGGATGTAGACAGACTCTGGTTCTTTTTTTAGGCGGGAGGAATTCAGCGGTCGTTCTAACTTCCTCCAAACCAGAAGAGAGCTTATGGGGCCCTGAACAACACAGGGGGCACCTATCCTATAACATCTCTGCCAAGCCAGGGGAAAGCTGGAGTGAGGCTGCCTCCTGAGCTTGTGGCGGAAACCAAAATTAAAGTATCTCACTGGGGCCTCCAAATGTTGTAGCCAAAGTGTGAGAAAGGAATCGTCACACACTGAGAATCAAATTTTGAGTCCTTTACTAGCCTGCAGTCGAGAGTGAACTTCTGTCCACAGAACCCTCAACCCCAAACAGAGTAGACAGGGGGTTTATAAGGGCAAAAACTGCAATTTTATCAGTCAGGGGAAGAACAAGCAGAAAATTTTCGGCTACAGAACAGTTTAACTTAAGTAGTTACATAATGGCTTGTCTAGGTTTCCTGCCAAGCAGGATGTGATTTACTACTTACTGAAAGGTTGAGGCAGTCATACAGAGGAGGTGAGAAAGTTTATCTTGAGTAGTTACAGTTTATCTGGTTTCCCATCAAGCAGGATGTGATTTACTGCTTCCTGGAAGGTTGGGACAGTCATACAGAAAAGGGATAACTGAGAGGCTAACATGCTAACAGTCATTTCAAGTCCATTTGGTCAAGTGCCAAGTTTAGGTTCTAGATCTCCTTGTTGATTTTTTGCCTTAATGATCTATCTAGGACTGTTAGTGGAGTATTCAAGTCCCCTGCTATAATAGTGTTAGAGTCAATATCTTTTTTTAGTTTACTTAGTAGTTGCTTTATAAATGCTGGTGCTCCTGTGTTGGGTACATATATGTTTAGGATGGATATTTCTTGCTGATAGATTGAAACTTTCATCATTATGTAGTGTCCTTTTGCATCTTTTTTAATTTTTGAGAGCTTAAAGGTTGTTTTGTCTGATATTAAGATTGCAACTCGGGCCTTCTTTTGTGATCCATTTGCCTGGAAACTTGTTTTCCATCCTTTAACTTTGAGTCTCTATGCGTCCCTTGTAGTGAGATGAGT
>CAUYQG010219788.1:0-118360 GCA_963574415.1 Tarsius wallacei | reverse complement strand
CCGCCTCAGCCTTCCGAGTAGCCGGAACTACAGGCGCGCGCTACCACGCCCGGCTAATTTTTGATTTATTGTAGAGATGAGGTCTCGCTTGCCCAGGCGGGTCTCGAACCCACGGGCTCAGGCAATCCACTCACCTCAGCCTCCCAAGGCGCGGGATTACAGGCTGAGCCACCGAGCCCGGCAGTAATTACCTTTTACCAGTATCTTTTGTATCTTGTATCTTGTGTATATTTCCAGAAATAGTATATTTAATAAGAAAGATGCATATGTGTATATCCTTTCCTTTTCCCATTACAAAGTGATAATTCTATACATGATACCCTACTTAATATATTTTTAATTATCCTTTGTATCTATTTTGTCAGCCTTAGGAACATGTGGATAAACATTCAAGTTGAATGTTCAGTTTTTATGCTCTTGTGGGTATCATATTTCTGCCTGTTCACTGCCTCATTAGGGCTGCTTGATACACATTTTGGCTTTATTATTTAGGACTCATGAAACTATCATGACAAGCACCTGCAATGATGTGGAAACCCCTTATTTTGAGAATCGGTCTTGATCATGTGGAAGGAGACAGGAAACCTGTGGTTTATCCTCCTGAGTCAGAGTCTTGAATCAATGACTCATATCCCAGAGTTCTTGTTCTCACCATTTGGGAGAAGTGATGATTGCTCTTCAGTAGGATAGGGACACACCCAACTCAGACTCACATCTTTGCCTCCTCACGCAGGATGCGAAAGAGTGGCCATACCTTGTCAGTCAAGACTTCATGCTTCATCTACTTCCACGTCCTTTTGTTATCCCCTTTCTCATTCCATAACTGAAGTGTCATTTCCTGTTCATGTCTCATGCTCTGCTCCCCCTGGTTGTGGTCTACATGGAGTTTTCTACCTTGAATTTTCTTCCACTTGACATTGTATCCTTTCCCTCCTCAAAGATCACCAGAATCCTGCCATCTTTAGAAAGTCTTTTCTGATTCACACAATCAGAATCCTTCCCCTTTTTGTACATAAACCCTGTGGCGTCCCTAACTTCTCTTATTGCTTAATTTTCAGCACCTTTATGCCCCCAGATTGCACTGCAGGTAGTAGTTGCTCAATAAGTATTGGATAATGAATCCCATGTCTACACTTGAGATGTGCACTGCACGCCCTTCAGTGATCAGAGACAACTAGCCTTCTCCTTTCTAAACTTGAGATGCCTTACTCATTAGAAAATTGACAAGCTGCCTAACTGTTTGAACAGTCTCCAGCACATTATAAATATTTGGATAAAGCCACCATCAATGCACAGTCATTGCAGAGCCAATAAAAAATGACCTTGTCTCCCTCCTCTTTATTTGCATGTTTTCTACAGCATCATCTCCAAAGGCAACAGGAGGAAATGGTGAACAGCTGGGAAGGGAGGTGTCCTTCACACATTCTATATTCGGAGCTGGTAGAAATAGCCAGTATGAGTCTGTGTCTATTTAACAGGATAGACATTATTTTTAAATTGTGTCTTCGTTGCGAGCCCCTTGAGGGCAGGGATTCATTCTTCTTGATATCCCTTGTGCTGGGTGTATTGTAGGGCAGAGGTTTTCAACCACAGAACAGTTAATATGTGAGACTGGATACCTGTGTAATGTAGGATGTCTACCAGCCTTCAGCCTGCTAAATAACAATACTATTCCTTACCCCACTTCCAACCCTCGCCCAGAGTTTGCCAAACAAAATGTCTCTAGACAACACCAAATGTCTCCTGGTAGGAGAAATTGGTTCAGGGACGCGACAAATGATTGTTGAATGGACATGTAAAAATTATCTTATCAATTAGCTTTCTTTTTCTTTGTAGGAATAATGGTTAATCTACCTAGGCAGGTGCTTAAGAAAAACACATTTTACTCAATAACTTATTAATGGATAAAAACTTGCTGTAAACCACGCCCAAATTCTAGCTTCTACATTGTTAGATGCTCCAAAATGTTGTGAAGTTATGCTTCTACCTGTTACTCAATCTACAGAAATCAGCATTTTCTAAAAAAAAGTAAAGAGTATCATTTTCATTGTAAACTATTTTTCGAATAAAAATATCCCAAGGATTACAAGCTCTACTAAACACTAAAAATAATGTATCCTAAACAGGACATCCAGTTAACTGTTTTTACTCAGAGCACATGAAGTAAGATATGTGTTTATTGAAATAAGAACCGTTAATTAATTATTGTTAATTGACTGCATAGACTCCATGTATTTTAGAGCATTTTTAAAGTTCTATAAATCTCTCAATTGTATTAACACTTGGAAATCTAAATTGTATGTCTTATTGAGTTTTGTTTTGTTTGTTTTTTAGAGAGAGACGGGGTCTCACTCTGTCACCCGGGCTGGAGTGCAGTGGTGTGATCATAGCTCACTGCAGCCTTGAACTCCTAGGCTCAAGTGATCCTCTTGCCTCAGCCTCTCAAGTAGCATACATCACCATGCCCAGCTTATTTTTAAAAATTATTATTATTTGTAGAGACAGGGATCTCACTATACTGCCAGGCTGGTCTTGAACTTCAAGCGATCCTCTCACCTCAGCCTCCCAAGTAGCTGATAGCTGAAGCTACAGGTGCGCACCACCAGGCATAGCTGATTTATACATACATATATTTATACATAAATATATTTATATTTATACGTATATATATATATATATATTTTTTTTTTTTGTAGAAAAAGAGATGAGGTCTCACTATATTCCCAGACTGGTGAGATTTCTAATTTGTGCATTGTTATTGGACACTATCACTGGTTTATTGAACAGTCTTGGCTTGGGATATAAACGCAAGACAGTTTTCTTTTCTCTGCTCATGCTTCCAACTATTGGGTCACGGATTTTTCCCCATCCCTTAACAACATCTCGAGCAGATTTTTCAACTTCCTGGTCACTTTTGTTTATTAGTGTACAGCCACATTTGGTATTTATGCCTCAGTCGTTTTCTTTTTAAAGTATCTGTCTTATGATTTGTTGAATGTTTCTTCTCTTCCCTTACCAGTCAAGCCCTGAAGAAGAGAGGATACATGGTATGTTTTTCATTCTTCCCATTGTTTTATCTTAGAATGAAGAGGGAGGGTTTTGTCTGACTTTGGGATACTCTTTACTTTCTTACTCTGGTCCTCTATCTCTGATGAAATTTGGGGCAGGAAAGAAGAGGCAAAGAGTCCTGGTTCCCAAATTGAACAGTGTCATCACATTCCTATTTGTTCTCCTTGTGCTGCTTATCTGGCTTCTGTGCTGTAAATATTCCAATTCTGACTTTCCCATGATACACAAGTGTCACACACAGGGAACCCAAGTACACATGCAGGGACTTCCTTGTTCTGCAATTTCTTGATACTGAAAATTCAACTCTAGCAAAACTCCAGTCAACTCCCTTACTGGCGTCTGCTCCTCCCACAGGCTGTGGTCCCCTCACCTTGCAGGTACCCTTGGAATGCATCAGCAAGCTGACTCCAGCTCAGCCATTTCTGCTGGAGCTATGTGAGTAGACTCATTCATGTTAACCCTGGCAAATGGTAGGATGAGAGATTCTTCCATTCTTTCCCTGACTCCCACCCTGCCCCAAATCTTTCCCCACTTCAATTTTTCTTTGGTGCTCAGAGGCTTCTCTCAGACACCCATCAAGTTTGCTGTGTAAGCAGACATCTAACTGGGGAAAGACATTTCAACCTCCCCTTCTTGCAGGAACCCCTGGTATTTTCAATGACTTCTTGTAACATGGACATGTGGCTTCATGGGTAAACTTGGGAGCAGATACCAGAGTTCTTAAATATAGGATCAGTTTTCTTAAATTCTCTTACTCATTGCCAGAGTTCTCCTAAGACCTATACCTGCCCTGATCACAATTACATTTAAGACAGACTTTTATGAATATGGGAACATGGTAATTTTTTAACTTTCCATAGTTTTTAATTTTAGTACAATTTGCTTTTGAAATATATCTGTATTTATTGTGTCAAAAGAGCTCATTAGTGTTTCCATGAAAGTGTCCTTAATTTTACATATCTTAGTGTAATGAATGACCCTTTCTCAGAGCATAGCCCTTGTCTTGCTTTTTTAGGAGGTAGAGATAGTTTCTCGTGGATCCAAACAGGGCTTCTTAATGGAGATTTATAACATCAAAAGGGATTACATGAGAACAAAGCAATTATCCTCCTTGTATGAATATCAACCCAATTTACAAAGGAGTGAAATTAAACATTGCAGTTAATTACAGAGATAGTCTCAACTTTGTGGACCAATTAGGGCTCATTGGTTGCATGCAACAGAAACAAACTTTCCCCTTACATTAAGCCAAAAGAATATTTATTAGCAGCAATCAGGGAGTTTATAGAATTGAGAAAGAGCAGTGTTGGTAGCATGACAGGCACCAAGCAATTGTGAGGTTTCCTGCCTGGAAAGAAATGAATCCCAACTACGTCATATGTCCATGTGTCATTCTGTTCCAGTTCTAGACCCCAGAAGAGCACATGCCATTGACCAAGCTCAGGCCACAGAACCTCTTCTTGAATCCACCCTGGCAGGTCTAGGATCTGAGAGAAGTTACCTTTGGGAAACTCTTCATCTTCCACAGTGGGAAGGCAAGATACCCAATCTATGTTCTTACAAAGACTGCACAAAATATGGGAACCAAACTCCTCCAACACCCCCCCACCCCCCTTCCTGGGGTACTCTTAGCAAAGGGAAGCAGTTCCCAAGAAGCCAAACAGTAAAAGTTATCTCCAGTCACTTTTCATGCAGAAGATTGATATCAATTCTCTTGTGAGGATGGTTTCAGAGCTGCCCTAGGCCACATTCTAGCATGGTTCTCAGAGAGCGTTGCTGTCTCTCCTTTTCTGGAATGTATGGAGGGCTCTACCATTGTCTTCTGCATTAAGTTGGTTTTTATTAACCATTGTTTCTATTAGGGCTGTATTGCTCTCTGTACCCTACAAACATTCCTCTCCCTTGTGCTTCTACCCTTCCTATGGAAATAATTCCTTCATTGCAGGAGTGCAGTTTGCTCTGCCTCCTGCTCACCTTATCTTTTCTTCTACAGATTTTTTGCTGTACTTGTGCACTCTGGATTGTGTACTTTTCTGCTGTGTTCAACTCTCTGACTATTGCACTGGACTCAGTTACTATTTGTCTGAGCTTAGATTTTTTTTTTAAGTGCAATTACTTTCCTCACTCATGTGCTGCCTGTCTCTGCTCCTAGGATGTGCATGTTGTAGAATGTGAAAGAGCAAAGATCTTAGACTTTCCAAGTAAGTAAGAGACTCCCCTCTGGTCCCTGACCACTGGGGTCACCAACATCACTAGTCACTTCCTTCTCACTCCCTACTGAACAAAGCAAAGTCTCCTGATGTCCCTGAAGAACACGTGTGATTATAAAAAATAGTCCTGGCTACTTGGGAAAGGAGTCCTAAGAAGATGAATCTTTTTTCTGGTGTATCATTATGTTCCGTCTTGTAAAACACCCTTGGCATACACAGGAGCATTCTAGATTGGCCAGGTACTAGATGGCAGACATTGAGAACTGCCAACACCAGCATAGGAGTGGTAAAACCAAAGCTTAGAACTGGATGAGATTGATACTACGCAAGTCATCTGTGCCAGTTCAGGGTTCTTGATTGTCAGGAACAGAGAACATTTCATTGTAGTCTATGATGCAGATGAGAATTTGATTTGAATGCTTTCAGGGAGCACACAGAATCACTAGGAAAATTTGAGAACCTGGCTCAGAAAATAGACAAATGAGAAAAAGGCACCGTTAGGTTCACTACACGGAAATTCCCTGCTCAGAATGCTGCTACCAGCACTGTGATCACCATCACTTGGTACCACCAGCATCAGCACTCCTGGACATGTAGTGCCATGATTCTGGACACTACATCTGACACAGCCTCCAGGAAAGATGCTTGACTGATCCTATTTTTTTATACCAAGGCCCTGAAGACCCAAGTCCTATGCTAACATACAGAGTCAACTGATTTTTCATTTTTTAAAAAAAACAAGGCACTATTTAATTTGAGGAAAAAAACAACTCTTTCAACAACTGATGCTGGACCAACTGGATGCTGGAATGGAAACATCAATTTACAATCCATATTTTACATCATAGACAAGAATTAGCTGAAGATAGCTAGCAGACTTAACTATAAAAGTAAACACTTTAAACTCTTAGAAGAAAACATAGGAGTATATATGTAGTCATCATTTTCCCAGATAAAACACAAAAAGTACTGAACTTGAATGAGTAGTTTGACAAACTTCATCACAGTTAAAAACATCTTACCATAAAAAGACATTAAAAGAGTGAGAAGTCAAGCCACTGACCTGAAGGAAATATAATTTAAAATAATATTTTATATATATATATATATATATATATATATATATATATATATATACTCTCAGCATATTTTATCTTATATAATACAGAACATGTTATATATTATATAATTTGCAGGGTCTTATGTAGTATGTCATATTTATATACTATATTTTCATTAATATGTCTGTTAGACATACACTTGCATAAGGCTCTGCAATTGTACATCTTAGGTATAATCTTTTAAAATAAATGAAACTGTAAGTGCACACAAAGACTTCTTAAACAATGCTAATTACAGCCTTATTTTTAGTAGCAAAAATAAATAAATAAAAGGAAATTACCCAAATGTCCATCAATAAGTGAATGGATAAGTGAATGGTATATTCATTCAATGGAATAATACTCAGCAATAAAAAAGAATGAACTATTGATACATACAGGAATGCATCGGTGAATATATTTCTATATATAAAATTATGCTCATCAACAGAAGCTATAAACAAAAGAGTACACACTTTGTGGTCCCAATTTTATAAAGTTAATGAACAGGAAAACCTGGCCTGTGGGGAGTAGAAATCAGGATAATGATCATCTGAGGAGGGGCTGGGGGAGGAACATTGAGTGCACAGAGGCAGAAGTGAACTTTATAGTGTGTTGGCGTTGTTCTATCCGTTGGTCAGGATATCGGCTCATAGGTAAATACACTGGCAAAACACCAATGAATGATACACTTGAGATCTGTGCAGTGTGGGTAATTATGCTTCAATGAAAAGTCCAATGAGTGGCATCCTAATGGTCTAGTCTAGTAATATGGCTGCATCCAAATTCTAGAAATATTTCTTGGTTTCTGTAGTGGGAGGTATGAGCCCCTGGAAGTAGAAAAGGTGTTTGAATGAAGGGTAGTCATTAGTGACACAGGTCCACTACAGCACTCAGTACCACACCATGAAGTGAAAGTCAAGTGGGGATCATGGTCAGGATGAGCTGCCATTAGAGCAACACAGGTGTGATCACTTACAGTTGGGATGGACAAGGTGTCCTGGTTCATCTAGGACTTGTTTCTTTTTGAGCACTGAAAGTTCATGTCCTGGAAATACCCTTTGTCCCAGGGAAACTGAGATAGTTAGTCACCTTACTTCTAGTCAGAGCCTTGTCTAAAGTTAAGTCTGTAGGAGAAATTCAGGGCCAGACTGGAAAACGTGAACACAGAGTGTCAACCTTGAAGCTACTGTGAGTATGTGGTTAGTTTAGGATAACTGTCTTGGAAACAGATTCCCTAGAAGTCTCATGAGCCCCCATACCCACACCAGGTCAGGACCCTATGATTATCCTCTCATGTGCCATTATCCATTTTTTCTTTTTTATATCCCCAACATCCTTAAATCCATGATCTCCATGTTCTTTACTCCTTGAGGACTGTTCCCAAGTCAGTTCATAAACCAATGCATCTTCAACTCAAATGCTTAGCCCATGTTGCTTGAATGATTCATTGAGTGATTCAACCCATCCACTGTTGCTTCACGCTTACTTTAAAGACCAGAATCCTGATACTTAGACATTTCTCAGGCATTAAACCATAGCCCTTTGAGCGAGACTCTTACAGAAAGACTTTTCCATCTTCCTCTGGGGCTGTAGCAACCAGCATAAGTGTATTTAATTACTTACTGCCTATTTTTAATATGCTATACATGTTTAGTTTCTCCCTCTCTATTCTGTTTTATCTGGATGATGGCAATATGGATTTTTAAAATACATTTTTTTAACACTTCTTTTTCTGTAGTCTCACTTCTAGAGTTGACACTGACCTTAAACCTTCACCCACTAAGATTCCTCTTCTGTTTCTGCCTAAATGCTTCATGTATATTTATCTCTAGGCTATCCACAAAATTGAGATGTGTGATCCATGCTTCTTTATATCATTGGAATGGACATCCAGTTAAAAACGGAGGTAATACAAAAATATTAATAACCAAATGTTTAATAAATGTTGATACCTAGATGATTTACAAGCTTACAATCTGCGTTGTATATAAATGCAACAAAAAATCTTAGGCTCTAAAAGTACTTGCTCCTTTGGACTTAAGGCAAACCGGCAGTATACTCAAGAGTCTTTGAAAACTTCCTTTGTCTCTAGGAATTCTTGTAGGATGGAAAAAATAGATTTCACTTTGGAATTTATGTTATTACCAGCATGCAATTGAGTACATTCAATTGACTCCAAATGTTTTGCACATTCTGATTTGTGTCCCCCATTGTCCTCCCCTGTTGACTTCAAGTTAATGCATAATATGATATGGGACATCCCTCATAAATTCTATACCATCAGAGCAATGTGCCTTTGATGATGTACTGCATTTTAAATTAGCTCTGTCACAAAAGGACAATGGGGGGCCCAGGAGGTTTTTTTTGTTGTTGTTGTTGTTTTTTAATTTTCCTTCTGTTCTTGAAATGTGATAAGTCTAATTATAGTTAGCAGCAAACAGCAGTATTTCTTCAGCTGGTATGGCTTGCAAGGGCTCCTTAATCTCTGTGATAGCTTTAGATTTTTATAGTAGGTGTCTTAGACCCAACAAGTATAGATGGCTCCCAAGTGGAAAGTATTCTAAAGGATTAAAGAGAGATTAACAATGGAGGAGGACAGTCACATTGATCTGTCATGGCCAGGTTCAGTAATGCACTCTTGTGGCTTACTTTACTCATGGGAGTTAAATAAGAAAAACATTCCAGAATCTTAGAATCACTTGGAGAAGAGGGTATAGCATACCTAAATAATTATATGTGCAGGAAGGGATTTTTGTTTCTCCTAATACTCTGCTAATCTCTGAGGGGTTTCCTCTCTATACATCGCCTTTCCTGGGGGGAAAAACAGATGTACAGTCATGTCTGCTATAGGAAGAATAGCTATGGTCGCTCATAGTCCTGGTATAGAAAATATGCTCTAATGAGTTTTTCTTCACATATTCTATACCAGTGTTCTCAAGCTTTAGTGAGCATAGGGATCTCTTTAGGAACATTCTTAAAAGGCATATTCTGTTTAGTAGGTCTGGGGTGGAGTCTGAGATTCTGTGTGTCTAGCAAGTTTCCCAAGTGATGCTGATACTGCTGATTTGTGGACCACACTATGCATGGCAAGATTTTACAGGGTGTTAACCAAGAGAAATGTATTTGTATGTGGATGCTTCTGCAATAGAATTGTAGCCAGAGGAGCTATAAAACAGCTCATGATTTTGGATGAGTTGGGTAGATGTTAATATTTAATGCTGATATGAATTGAGTCATGACTATATTATTTAATACTCATAACAGTATAGGTAGGTACTATTCTTATCTCCTTCATACAGTTGAGGGCCTATAAGCTTGGAGACATTCAGCAGTGCAGAGCTAATAATCAGTGGAATTTGAGCCCAGATAGTCTAATTTTGGAGACCAAAGCCATTCCTGAATACTATACTGCTCATGGGCTGTTGTCCTAAAGTGTAGTTTATCTGTCTGGAGTGTAGTGTCTGAAGTGTCTGCATTTTCATCATCATAAACCCTTCACAAATATCAATTGAGCACCTGAGGCCATGCCTCAAGTTTTTGTAGCTGACAAGAGAAGGTAATGTGGCTCCAACTGGTGGCCACCAAATAGCCCTCATTGGTAGCTGAAATTTGGGACACCATTTACATAATCAGAAGGAGTGATTTTCTTTATATCCAGAAAATATGTTTATTTTAATTAAATCGTTATCTATAATCATTAGCTGGATGGAGGAAATGACTTACAGAGCAAGATAAAGAAATTGATCATGTCACCTTAGGAATTTTGAGGTGATATGTGGATTCATTCTATCTTTGTCTGTATTTATGTTTTTAAAACTCTTATTCAGGCCAAATTCATATCACATAAAATTAACCCATTTAAAGTGTGCAATTTAATGACATTTAGTACATTCACAATGTTGTGCGTATATCACCTTCAATAAGCACATGAAAAGATGCTCAACATCATTAATCATCATGAGAGAAATGCAGTGAGATGCCATTTTACACCCACCAGGATTGCAATAACAATAATAATAATGGAATGTAATAAGCGTTGTCTAGGGTGTGGAATAACTGGTACTCTCCTATGTTGCCAGTGGGAATACAAAATGGTATGGCTGCTGTAGAAAACAGTTTGGGAGTGAAATAAAATTCAACATATAATTCTCTCTAATTTTTGATGTCGTGGTGTCTTTGCCTTTTTCCAACTACACATTGGTTTTCTTCGTTGCTTCTTCCAGAGCCTCTGTCTTGATTGCTAATATGCAGTTATTTGGGATTTATTAGCAGAGTAGCCATTGTAAAATGGTGCCAAACTTACTATCTTAGACTCAAGAGATCTCCTCATTGAAATGATCCGACTATTGCCTGTTCTTAGCTGGGGCCAGGTTTGATAGCTGAAGAGTTGTTGTTTGTTTTTGGTGTTTTTTTGTTTTGTATTGTTTTTTACCCCAAGTACTACATTATCCCAGGTAATATTTGTACTGTCTCATGTCGGGTGTCCTGCGTGATTTGAATAGGAGTCCTCTTCCATTACTATTTCTACAAGGCTGACTCCTTTGACCACAGAGGAAAGAATAATGGATGTTTTGCAGAAGATACCTATGCCATGATTGTTCTTCCCCCAGCAGAAAGCTTCCAGTGGAATAACTGGGCAGCATGATGAAGACCAGTTAAGGTGTAAACCCTGGCATGTAAACTTAGGCAAGTCCTCAATTTCCCTGTGCCATTGTTTCCCTACATAAGTCATGGAGTCGAATTTAAAAGGGTAGCTGATGATTAAACAAGCTATCACAAGAGAGCTTTCAGCATAACATCTGGCATACAATATTCCATGTTGCTGTTACTGGATTGTGACTGTGGTTATTGTTGTCCTAGTTCTTTATTCCATAGTTTGGATCTCTTTGCCTAATCCATCCACTTTGTAAAAGCTAGAATCTTCTCACTTTCTTCCTACAAGAGAATTGTCTTTTTCCTTCATTATACACTTTTAAATCTTTACATTCTATTTAAAGAAACTTTCAATATAATTTTGAACATTTTCTCTATAGCTAGCTGACCTAAGAATGAAAAATTAGTATGTTTTAGGATAAAGGGAAGTTTGGGAATTTCATAATTTTCAGGAGGGGCCAGCCACCCTGCATAGCCCAACAGTCTCTGCCTAGTGCAAGACCTGGGTGTCTTGCATTTGAGGCTTTAGAGAAGTGGTTTGCCCTATGACCATTGGGGAGCCTATGCCTGCAGCATAATGACCTGATTTTGTGTGTGACTTGGGGAATCCTACTTGTAACTCTCAAGGCATATTTTTATTTTAATGAGTTCTTCCCTACTTTAACATTCTTGAAAGCAGTCTTTGGCCTTAGAGCTTGTGACATTTTTGTTCAGTGTTGTTTATTCTCAGATAGCCACAAAGTAAGCTGGCTGACCATAAGAAACTCAACTCAGTCTCTGTCCAGAAATCTCAGGAATGCCAAATCTTTGATGTCTGTGTTGATAAATTTTTGTATAATGCTTCAAACATGTTCATATTTTAAAATGTGTTGATTTATCTAATTACTAATTTAAAGCTACTCTTTTTTTCTCTTTATTTTATTTTAAAGATGTGGGGTACAAGTCAGGTTGAGGTACATAAGTGATCTACGTATAAGTGAAGTTTGGACCTCCAACTGGTCCTCACTTCCCCTGGTTTAGGATCTGGTACCCTTAGTGATGTTATGTGCCTGCCCTTCACTCCCCTGGCAGTGTCCTGCTACTGCTGATCCCCCTCTTGTAGTATTTTGATAAATGTTCAGGATCCATTTATGAGTGAGAACATGTGGTACTCAGTTCTTTGCTCCTGGGATAGATCACTGAGTATGATAGATGTGAAATCCATCATGTTGCTGCAAAGTCCATCATTTTGTCCTTCTTTATAGCTGTGTAATATTTCGTGTACATGTACCACATTTTTAAAATCCAGTCCACTTTCGATGGGCAGCATGGCTGGTTCCATGTTTTTGCTATTGTGAGTGGTGCTGCCATAAACATGCATGTGCAGGTATCTAAAAAAAAAAAACAACTACTGGCTTATCTTACTCTCTGGTTGTATTTGGTTAGTTTTGTTTTTTTGTTTTTTGTTTTTTGCTAGAGAAATGACTAGTAGATTATTCTATTTTAATTATATTCATCATACTTCTATATTATAAACTTGTTAAAATTTCTGTGACTTGTGAGAGTTTAGGCCAGTGAGTCTCAGAGGAAATCCCGGCCGAGAGTCTCCCAGATATTTTTACATTATAAGGCAGTTCCAAGTTATAGCAGGGAGGAAAAAAGGACTTTTATAAAAAGGAATCCCAGGAGGGTGATACTTTTAGAGGTAGAGGAGCTCTAAAATATTTCCAAATTAAAAAAAAAATAAAACAACTTTGTTTCAGAAGGGAAAGTTTCCTAGGTAAATTTGCACAGCGAGTTAATATAACACAGGTTAGATCTCTCACAGTCTGCACAATGGTATGATGGATTTAGGCCCTCCCACTTCAGGCTTAGAAGGGAAACTGACTGTAGTCTCTCCTATAAAAGTCTTGGAAGGGAGCTTGGAGGTCAAGATACTCAACCTCTTCATTGTGTACATGGAGGCTTTGACACTTGTTCGTTATCTCACAAGTACTTGTGGATTACTTACCAAGTGCCGCATTCTGAATACAGGTCATGGCAATGACCCACACTGGAACGTTCTCTGTTCATGGAGCTTTGGTTCCAGCAAAGATATCAGGCAATAAGCAGGTAAGTCAATGATCAACTGAGACATGCCAGGATGACAGAACTGTTATGCCAGGGTAAAGTTGTAGCCCTTGAGATAGGGCATAGTGAATGGAAGGCAATAATAATAAGGAATTAAGATCATTATTTTTTTCTAAGTTCATTGGAAAGAGACCGTAGATCTTTCCATTGTACTTAGAAAAATATGATATGGTTTATATTTTAAAAACCTCTCTGATAACTATGTGGATATTTAATTGTAATGGATCTGTGACAGGGTGGCAAGAACGCCCATTAGTGGGTTAATGCTGTAGGTCAGGGAGAAAATGATGGTAGCTGCTAAGACCGTAGCAATGGGGAACTGGCAAAGTAGGTAGATATAGGATCTATGCTGGTATGAAGATTAGGACTTGGCTCTAGTCTTAGTGTGAGAGGTGAGAAAAAAAAGACTTACAAATAACCTTAATTTTTCAACTTGAGCATCTGAGCAAATGAACCCAGAGAGATGTTTGCATTAGGTGGTGTAACTGGTATATACATTGATTTTCATCTGTTTTACAAAACAATCCTAAGACCTGTGAGCCAGGCCTGACTAGAGAGCAGATGCTAATCTATTTTCTTTCTCATATAACACCTCACACAGGGCTGGGTTGTAGGGTGAAATGTATTTAGGGGTGTGTGCAGGTGTACTGGAGACTTGCCTTGCTGCCTGCTTTTCTTTAAGTCCGGGGACTGCGGAGCTGAGGGATGATGTCTCCAGGGGTAATCTCATGATCAGCTACCCTGCATGGGACCACAGTATTAAGACACCGGCTATGCCTTCTTGGTGCTGCTAACATCATCTTTTGTAGACTGTCTGTGAACTTCATTAACCTACCATTGACTTCCTCTTGATACATTAATGGGGACCACACAATATTGAGTCACAGTTTGAAAGGATGTTTGTCATCACAGTGTGACATCTCTCTGCTCCCTGATACCCTGCTGTTTATCATTCTTTTTATCTGCTTTCCTTCCCAGGGCCAGTGTATCCTTTGGCAGTGATCACTTCCAAGCCAGTTTTGATCAATGGTTTTGTTCATTTCAGATTGATATGAGCTCAACGTTTTGCATGATGAGTGTTGTACTTAAAATGAGGCACATTTGCACCCTATCCCTCAGTTTGAGCACATCAGGATTCTTTAGGATGGGAAAACATTCTCTAGGCTTAATGTTTAATATTCTTAGGATGTTTTCTCCTCCACACAGCCAGTAGCTATGAATGCAGGCACTCTGGGCATTGGAACACGACCCCTCATTAAGATACTTTACTGCTTCACGATGGAAGGACAAAAACCTCTCAGATTTGATTCACCTTTATGTGTGGATGTGAGCAAAATCTGCTTTAAGAAACATTTTAAATGTATATGGAAATCATTTAGTTCCAACTTCATTCTTTACAATATGATGAAATGAAAGTCCAAAGGGTTTTTTTTTTCCCTATTAGCAAAGCAACCTAACTTTTTGGTTCCCAATTCTGTGTTATATACACACCTATGCGACATTTTAAAATAACAAATGAATGTGATCGTATTAAAAAACAAAAAATAAAACCATTTTCTTTCTTAACTCTGACTTCTGGTTCAGCTTGGGAGCTTATTTCGTCCCTCTCTGAGACCTTCTCTCCACAGCTTTGGGTTTTGCATTTTTTATACCTCACTGTGGCTCAAAGAAGACGTTTGCTGCTTTGCTTTTTCTTTGTTTTTTACTTAGATGCCCTTCTGGTCCTGGATGATTTTTGCCTCCTTGAAGAGAGGCACCTTGGGGAGAGAGAAGGGATAACCTACAGGAAGGATTATGTGAAAATCGTTTCCTGAGGTTCACACTCAAGCATCTTAGAGGGAGTTAGAATCCCTTTCCAAACACTCTTTAAGAAGAGTTTTCTGAAATGTCTCAGGAGGGGCTACCCTGGGAGAAGAAGTAGCAGCCATTCAGACACCCTACATGAAAAAAAGAGGAAGGAAATCACAAGATAGAAAGGTTGTCTTGGCATTTAGGAGAGGAAAAAAGCACAGGGCACTTTCCTTTAAAGCTAAAAAGGTATAAAGGGGGGAGATGGTGAGAAACATCATGTGTGATTCCTTACCTTTGCCAGGTATTGACAAGTCCCTGAGATGCTTTGCTGAGTGTCTCCATCTTGTGCTAGTTTGGATCGTAAGTTGCTTGAGATGGGAGAATATCCTGTCTGTCTCTGCCTTTTCATCACTGGTAGAGTATCTGACACACAGACACACCGTGGCAGCCAAGCTGCTCCTTTGGAGGGCAACAGCTCCTGTTGAAGGTGACACCCATTTTATAATATGTGGATCCCGCTTTCTGGGAAGGGAGATACTTCTGGGCCACCACAGATATTGTCAAAAGAAATTAACCTGAGAACTTTGAATGAACTCAAGTCAAGAATGTCAAGACAGTAGCAGAAGTGTTACTAATAGTAGAAAAGCAGCTTTTCCTCTCCTCCAATCTGAGAAAGAAATATCTGCACCCAAGGGACTCAGTTTCGCTGTCCAGTTTAGGTAAACTGATGTTCTGGAAAGCACTACACTTCAGTGTTTCATAGGATTTCATAGGAACTTTTACATATGGGTTCAACTCTGATCCATTACAATCAGTTATAAGTAACTGTTTACATTGTTTTTCTTAGTGTCCAATCTTGTTGATTTATATGCTCTTCTCATTAACTTCATGGTTCTGTATAAGAGATTTGACACATTTGAGAACCATACCTGCAATTTCACTTACTCCATATTTACTCTGTATTCACTGTGAGCCCCAAGATAGGTTTCTTCACCTTTTCCAGCCTCAGTTTCTTTGTTTATAAAATAGAGATAATAATAATCATCTCACAAATAGATTGTGAAAATTGAATGAGGTTGGGCACATAGAGTTAGTCAGTGAAGGCCACCCAATACCAATTATATTATTATTGGGCTTGATCTAACTTGGAATCTGTTACTTTTGTCCAGTAGCATTGTTTGCACATGTCTGCTTTTATGGTTATTAGTTAAGAGTTGAGTTTTTATAGGAGATGCAGGAAAGGGTGATTAAGCATAGGTTATTTAGTTTAAACTAATGATTTTTTTTTACAATCTGACCATCTGTCAGGGAAGTAGCAGAAGGCATTCCAATAGGACTGAGTTGAATTAAATTAGGAGATAAAAGTAATAATAATGGCTTTCCTCCAAATGATATCTAAAAATCTGTCCACTTGTCCCTAGCTCCGTTTTGCTACTTTAATCCAATCACCTGGACTGCTAACCCCCAACTGGTCTCCTCTTTCCATTGCCTCCTGATCCAGGAATTTTATTATAGATTGATCCTTTTAATATTCAAATCAGGTGACTTTCCCCCATTCCCTCCCTTCCTAGCCTTGAATAAAAACCCCAACACAAAATAAAAATGGATAACTTGACCTTTAATCCCAATGTTATCTGACCCCTTGCCTTTCACTCCAGCCCCTCTCTCTCTAATCCCTTATTCCTAGTGCTGTAGCCACAAAGGCCCCCATGCTATTTCCCCTCCAGTCTTAGAGACACATGCTCTTTTTTCTTCCAGAGGGCACCTTCTGCCACTCTCCTCTGGCAGGATCCACTCTTGTATCACCTCTCAGTTTAGACTCTGCAGAGGGGCAATTCCAAATCCCTGCAATAACTACTGCCCACCCCAAAGATCTCATTGCATTAAGTGCAGATTTATTCATGTGGTTGCTTGTTAAATTGCTCACCACTGCATCCCCAGAATCCATCTTAGTGGCTTTGCCAAATGAAAGGTGCTTCAAACTACAAAGGACTTTTGATGTATGTTATCCCAGTTGAGGTTCACAGCATCTTTGTGAGGAGGGTATATGCTGGACCGCCTCAAAGGTGTAGGTGAGGAGTCTAAAGCTCACTATGGTAAAAACTTGAAAATGGAAGAACGGATTCTGATCTCAGATGTCTGATGCCAAGCCCAGAGCTCTTTCAGCTTGAAGACTGTGCATTTCAGATGCTCTCTGCCTAATATGGTCCAAAAAGTCATTAACTATTATTTGTCTGGGTAGGGTCATCTTTCCTGAAGCACTTGAACAAGCATTCTCTTGGCACACATATCACCTGCCAGACTTTGTCCTAGGTTCATTTTAAAGTCTTTCTCATCTAATCTGCACAAAGCCCTTGTAAGGCATTGTATTAGTTTCCTTGGGCTTCCATGAGAAAGTACCATGAACTGGGTAGCTAAAAATCACAGAAATGTATTGCCTCCCAGTTCTAGGGCAGGAAGCCCAAGATCAAGGTACCAGCAGGGACATGCTCCCTCTGAAACCTATAGAGGAGTTCTTCCATGCTTTCTCCTAGCTTCTGGTGGTTTCCTGGCCATCTCTGGTGTATCTTGGTTGACAGCTACATAACTCCTCTCTCTGCCTTCATTGCTACACCTCATTCTCCCTATGTGTCTTCATATCATCTTTCTTATGTCTGCTTGTGTATGTGTCCAAATTTCCTCTTCTTTTAAGGACACTGGTCTGATTAGGGCCCACCCTAATTACTTCATCTTAACTTGATTAATTTCTGCAAAGACTATTTGCAAGTAAGGTGATATTACCTGGTACCCAAGGTTAAGAGTTTACCATATCTTTTTGAGGGAACATGGTTTAACCCATAGCCAATACATTCCCCATTCCATTTTTTAAAATGGGGCCATAGACTCTATACATGTCCAAAGTTTCTCTGCTTGCAATTGGCGATGACAAGTTCAAATACAGATCATGACTTCTAAGGTCATGCTTGGTTTATAGACAGTTTTCAAACTCTTCAATCAAATCTTGGTCCATAGATTCAATTAGCTTTCAAAAAGTGAGGTGGAACCTTTTCTCTTTACCAAAGTGAGCATGGCTAAAGGTAACAGAATTTTCAAATGCCTGAGCATATGTAATATAACTAGCTCTGCATGCCAGAGCAGAAATATGTTTCTCTCCTGTCCAGCTCTACTGTACTGAGAATAGAGTATCTGGTACTCTTTTAAAAAGAGACAAGCCATTCTTCATTTTAATTGGTGGAAAAAAAGTTTATTATGAAGTGCTCTTCCTTCAGAATAGTTTCCTAAAGTTGGCTATAGTGTGTGTTTTCTTCATCCTATTTTCTTCCCAGGAATCATTACCAACCCTGGCTGGTGATTTATAATCACATTCCCAACAAATTCCACTGTTGTTAATGACTACTTATTTTTCTATACAAATGATTTTTGCTCTCCTTCCTGAGCATAATTAACTAAGAAACTGGTCATAAATTACTGATAATGATCAGTTTGTCAGAGATGATTGTTGAATGGTGCCATCTTCCATAGTAACTAGATAAAGTATCTTTAATTGCTGATAACACCAGAGGAGACAAATTGTGCTTCTTTTTATTCTTTTCTTTGTAGTTGTTGTTGTTGTTGTTGAGATACTCATGAAATCTTCTTTCTGGAAGTCAGGCAGAATAACACCTTTTTATTTTTTTCCTCCTGAGAAAGGGGAAAGGAAGAAACAGTCATCATTTACAGGTTTCCAGAAATATAATAAACATGATAGATTTTTGAGGTTTCAAATAAGATGACAGATCTTTCTAAAGCAGAGATCATAGAAAATCTACTCTGGGACACATTTCTTTTAGGCAGGTAGCAGGGGTCCTTCTTGGTCACATTTGATATTTTTTTCTCAGGATCACATCTTTTGTATTTGCATCTAAGCCTTGGCCTTCAGATGTGACTCATTTAAACTCTAGAAAATAATGGTGTTTAATTCATAGGGTTTCTCAGTTAGGATGCTGATTAAAACCCAGACTGTAAGCTAGGCTATGGTAGACCCTTAGCTGGGAAATGAAGGTGGGGAGGGGGTGGGTACAGCAATGTATATAGACTGAAGGGTCCCTCTAATCATAGCCCTTATTATTTATTTTCTTATTGACCAGTTCAATCAGACTATTCATTGGAGTGGAAATTGCAGGACATGCTATTAACTTCAATTCTATAAAAGATACACTTATTTTACATAGTAAAGGGTGATTTAAATTTAATACAGTTGCATGTGTCACTTTACTGATATGTCTTAGAAATTGTTAGTCTTGAGTATTGCAATACTTTATTTATAATCCCTATCAGTCTTATAACTTCCTTAGGTTGTGTTTTGTTTTGCTAGATGTCAGCAGCTGTCACACAAGCCATGGTGTCAGAGATTATTTGAATCTTTTTGGTAGTTTGGGAAACAGTATGGTGCTTAAAAGAACGGAGATGAGAATTCTAAGGGGGTCTTCACATCAAACACACTAGAAGAATCTGAGTGTTTTTTCAAGGTTTCTAGTTTTTATTATGAGAAGAAAAGCTACAATCAGTACAGAATTAGAATACATCAGGTTACAAGGATGCTGATGCACTGATTTTTATCAGAATTCCTTTAGTTCTGAGTGGCAACAAATTATTTTAGATTTAAAATAAGCTTAAGAAAAAGATCATGGGACTGGGAAGTACAAAGGGTAGACTTCAGGCATGGCTAAGCTGAAGGGTTTCATAATGTCACAAGAACTCTGATTCTTTCTTGATCTGCTTGCCCTCTTGGTATGAAGTATCAAGCTTCTTCCACATGCATTCTCTGAGAAGTTAACATTCTCTTGGAGACACCGCAAAAAAAAATTCAGAGGAGGCTCTGACTGGCCAATTTAAGTAATGTGTTTGCTTCTCAGCAAATCCCAGGACAGTAGGGCTGGACTCTTTTGACTGGTTGGTCTTGAGTCCCATCACCCTAAACTACATAGGTACATGCAGAATGGGGTAAGGGTGGCTTCCCAACATAAGTGATTTGAGGTAGATCAGAATAAAACAAAACACGAGCACACACTAACACAGGGACCTTCTCATTCAACCTTGTGCAGTTTGCCAACAACTGCCTGGCTCAGTTTGCTCCGCTTGCCAGTTCATAGTTGCTTCCGTCTGCTGGCTCTGCTTTTACAGTGGATTTTCACATCCGGAACTGCCTAACAGGGGTGACAGTTTCAGACCCATCTAAGAAGTGTACATCATTCCATGCTAAATGACTGAATCTAAAATGCTGTTCACATGCACCTTCAACACTGGTCTCTTCATTCTTCCTGGAGTTCCTCCACCCCCGTCTCTGACTGTTCTTTGTGATGAACTTCAAATTCTTTGTCTCATCATGAACTTTTCCTGCATGAGCCAAAATCAATTTCCTCTTCTTCTGCATTCCCATTGAAATTGGTATCTTTCTTATAATACTTAGAATGTTCCAACTTTAATTTTAGTTTCTAAGAATTGATGTCTTTCTTGAAAAACAGAGTACTGTTTTGTGATTCTTCTTCAAGCACTTCACATTTATTAGCACAATGCCTGGCACTGAATAGGCATTTAATTCTGGTGAGCTTTTCTCCAGACAAGACTAAAGGAGGAAGTAAGTACTTGGGCGACTCAAGTTATCCTTTGGGTCTGGCTGTGTTCGCTTATGGGAATATGAGTGTAGACATTATATAATAGTTAGGAGGAGCACAGGAAGACAGACTACTTAAGAGGAATAGACAATTTTATTCCTGTTGGAGGCCCTAAAAATTTTGCCTCACCTGACCCCCTTCTACATAATTACTCTGAGTTCTTGGTTACAGGCTCAAAACTCTGAGACTTGACACAAAGCAAGGGGCCTTCCTGCATGTCTATGTAGATCTAGTCAACTCAGAATAAGCAGCTTCTCATTCATTCACCAAATTTATGGAGTACCTACTATGTGCCGAGGACACCTGATAAATAAATATATACTTGGATCTTGCCCTCATGCCTGGAGTTCAACTGCTAGGTTGTCCAGTCTGGGGCTGCCTCTTACTACCTGTGGGATCTCGCTAGTTATTTAACAACTCTATGTCTAATTATCTTTGTCTATAAAATGGGAATAAATAGCTACCTCAGAGAGCTGTTGTGAAGACCTAAGGACCTAATGGCTGAATATTTCCTACCACATAGTGAGCATTCAACAAGTGATAACTATTACCTGCAGCTATTGGTTCACAAAACCTGCAGACTGGTGGAGCAGATGTTAATCAAATGATCACATTCAAAATGTAAATTGTAACTTAATTGATCTGAAGAGGAGGTGCTTGGTATTATGAACACTTAAACTATGAGACTGTGTAAAGGCTTGCCTGGAAATACATGTCTCATCTAGCTACATATAAGAACATCCTTAGATTAGAGCCAAAATGAATAATTTATCCATTTTTTGATGATTGATAACAAAGCAGTAGTTGTGGACAACTGAGACAGTCCTCTTCCAACCTGGCTATCAAAGCTACTGTGATTAGCGCTCAAATTACATCTCACATGTTGCCAAGATGATTCTTTCCTCTCAATGCAATGGTTATTTTGGAGTGGGAAAAGAATTCAGCTTAGTATCCTTCAGGATATTGTCTACTCCCTAAATTTCTGAGGTCATTTGGATTTCAAAAATATTTGCCTCTCATCTGGCAGTTGTATTCCATCACAAGTCAATTCAGAACATCGATTAGTTCAGCCAGAGAGGAAGGAGGAATTTCCATGCCTCCTACCTTTGCTTGGTGTCATAGTTTATGCTTTAGAAATCACGCCATGACTTATTGCTTCTTGTTAGGATGACAATATTCTTGTGTATGGCCAAGCCATGCCCACATTTTTAAAAGCTGGAACATACCTAGTAAATATAGGTTCCTTTGAAAATTCTACTTTAAGTTGAATCAGACCAGTGAATAAAGTAATGTTGAAAGTATTTAAATGAGGGCAGCCCTTTTCTTGTAAAAGGAAAGAGAGTGACTAATGTCAGGGAACCAGTGAGACCAGTGGATCAGAGCCCAGCCTTCAGGGTCTGACAGACCCAGGCTGGAATTGCTATGATACCTTGGGCTAATCTTTCCAGTTCTTTGAAACTCAGGAAGGACATCTGCAAAACGGGGTAATAATCCTCAATTCATATATTTTAGTGAGGATTGAAGGAGATGCTACCTATAAAACAATCAGAAAGTTGTCTAGTATATGACAATTGCTAAATAAGTGATAGTCATTATCCTACTGTTGTGGGCACCAGTGACAATGATATACAAGAACCCATGAGGAATTTTGGGGTTTGAGGTGTCATTATTTTACCTTCTGAAATTTATAGCCCTTGAGAAAGGAAAAATAAAACCAAATTTTTATATTTCCATTGTTATAGACATTTATAATTACATGATGTATACACATATCTGTATATACATTTTTTTACCTTAAAGTATATAGTATATATACATACATATATATGCACACACAATTATATGTAGTCTATATCTATATGCCATATATTAAATATATTATAAATATGTAGAATAGAGTATATCTAGTAGTATATTCTATGTTATATATAATATAACAAAATACATGGTATGCTATTAGATTATGTATTTTTCTGGTATCTCTATTGGAATCTTTTCTAATTAAAAATGAAGAATTTTTTAATCTAAAGAAAAAGCATCCGCTACCCTCCCCAAAGTCCTCTGAGGGTTGGTTTTTATTATTATTTGTTTTGACAATTCAGTGGCAGTGATTTACAGTCACAGCCAGAGCCTCAGTGTATAATCCTGTGGAAATGTCCCTAGGTAACAGGATATGCCCACTGGTCATGGAAGTCAGTTCTGCTAAATAGGGAGGATTTTATCTGTCTGAATAAATATTTCTGGGGCTCTTCTCACTCTATGAATTTGAGATGTGAACAGGCAGGAAGGGCCATCGCCATAAATCAACAGTTTCCATGAAGCCACAGATTTAGAGCTGACAGCAGCTTTTGGGTTGAAATGAAGATTGTGAAACACAGGCATAGGCAGCAATTCTGGGAACAATGTGTGGAGTTGATAGGACTGTTGAGTGATAGTTTATCAAGTATGGCTAGGAAAGAGAATGTTTGCTTCTTTTGAGATATGTTAGCTAATTGATAATCGGCAAGAAAGGAAAAGTAGAGATATCTGGTGGAAACTGATACCACCCACTTTAGCTCACGTATGCACAGGCACCTCCAACCTAGCATCTAACATCCAATGTGTCCTTCAAGTCTCTGCTCAAACACTCAGTCCTTATTGTGTCCTACACACCTTTGTGCTACTCATAACTTGTTACGGAAGTAAGAATAGGAGTGGTGGAAACAGATGATGTCTCTCCAAGGAAAGGAAGATAGACTAGGAAGAACAGAGGATTTGTCTTAAGGAAAGACCACTTTAGTGAGTGGTTGGAAGAAAAGAGAAGAAACGGACTTTGCGAGAAGAGGTTGAAGAGGTGGCAGGTGAAGCAAATGGGACAGCTGAGATGGCCCTTTTCCAACTTGGATTGTCAAACTGCTGTGATTAGCTACAGTTTTAGAAAGGGGAGAGAGAATCTCACAGAGACAGCAACTATGAATGACGTCAAACACTGTAATAGATCTGAGAGTTGGCAAGAGTCCTTGGACTTACCTTCTTGTAAGTCGCTTTTATGTGTGTTGTGCAACGTTGTACCTACCTCGTTCCCAACAATTAAGTGTAAGCTTCCTGAGAGCAAATACTAGGGTATATTCATTTCAGGACCCCTAGGGACTGGCAGACATATTAGGAACCAATAGATGTGTTATGAAAGTATGAATGGACCATTGCTTTGATAAACTCTTTTGTCCATATGGCTCTTTGAGCTATGGCTGCTGTGTTTCCTAGCTTTGACCCTCTCCCCTACCTTGGGGAGGTAAATCTTTCTCTCTCTCTCTCTCTCTCTCTCTCTCCAGCTTACTTATCTAAATAAAGTATATTTTCCAATTTTTTAAAAAAGAAAAGAAAGTATGAATGAATGAATGAGTGGATAAATAAGTGCTGACCTTAACGTAGCCGTTTAATATCTGTGCAAAATGAAAATTGCATAGTGTTAAAGAAGTAATTAGATATTGGCAAAATGGGGCACAAGAAACCATTCTAGATATGTGGTAGCTCTAGGGGTTTAAGAAATAGCATCCCTTTATTTCCCTACTGAGTAAGAACTAACTGAGAAAGAAGCTGAGCAGGGAGGCAAAAAAATAAATAAATAAACAGACTTATTTCATTTAGCCTAATGTTTTTAAGGTTCTGATTCCATCCCGGCAAAACGCCTAGAACAAGGAAACCTGCAGAGACGGAGAGTAGATTAACAGTTGCCTAGGTATGGAGAGTGAACTGCACATGTGCTCGGGGACTTCCTTCTAGGGTGATAAACATGTTTACAATTAAATTGTGGTGATAATGGCACCTCGCATACTAAAAACTACTGAATTGTACACCTTGAATAGTTGAATTGTATGACATATGACCTCTATCTCAATAAAACTGCTTTTTAAAAAAGAAAACAAAGAGGTGTCAGCTGATTAATGAAATATATCTAAATTAAAATGTATGGCCAAATGGGCTTGCTTAAACTCTCCTGATTTGTTCAGATTTGCCCATTAGTCACTGGCAGTATGGAAACCTTCAACCCACTCCCCTTTACTCCTGCCCCCTCCCCCTACCCCAAACAGACAGACACACTCATGATTGTTGTGGCTGAGAAAGAAGCCCAGAGTGCACCCTTTCTGCTAGCTGGGGAATTTGAAAAAGGGCTAAGGGACTAGTCTGAGCATGTCTAGTTATACCCTTCCTTTTTAGGGGTGGAGGGGTGATAAGTTGGGAAGAGACCTGGAATATTATCGTAGAGGAATTCCTACACATGGAGACACAGGGAGTGGGGAAGAAGTGTGTGCCCCCTGCTTTTTATATCCAGTAGTGTCAGCAAGAATAGCAATGGTCGGGTTATCAACTTGAGAAAAATAACCTGTGTAAGAGTAGAGCCTACGGCAGATACCGTGGGGAGTAAATGCTTAAGGAGAAGAAAGAATGGACTAATGGGGCCAATGTCTGTGACCTCATCACTGCCATTCATTTGATGGGCCCTTTTCTGTGCCGGTGACCACCCACCCTGACTTTAAACCTTAAGAATTATCTCTGTATGGTTCTTGACACTTCCAAGAGCTTCCATAGGTTTACTGTCTCTTTACAACAGTAGTATCAAGAGAGCCAGATCCTATGTGACTTTTAACTTCTTAGGAAGACCAATTATTATGAACATTCTTGTCATTTTTATCATAATTACTTTTAAAATTTGGAGTCTTTGGAACCAGAGAATGTGCCTGCCATTATATATTAGCCAAGATCCAAGTACACAAAGAGTGTCTCTTGAGTCAATTTTCTTTCACCCAGATTATATCCATTGGGCACGATCAATAGTTATGAAATCCATCAATACCACTGGTGGTATGGCAATGACAAGGCTTAATGAAATATGGCCTTTGATTACACAATAGTCAGAGATCTAGTTCTTCATGTATTAAAAGACATCATCTCATTCATGTGTGTGTTTGTATGTGTGTGTGTCTGTGTGTGTTTAGTTGCATAGACACTGGTGTGTATTTGCATTGACATATAGACTCTTTTGCGTATTCTAGACATTGTCTCGCTTTTAAATGCATGTGCCTACCACAGTGTCTATTAGTAGATTCCCATTACATATTGGCTGCTTAAGGGATTGGGGTCCTAGACATTCAGAATATAGGAGGATCGACTCTATTAATTCAGGCATTACTGGATGAAAGGGGCTCTTTAATGAAATCAAATACTCTTTTTGTCCTTGGTAATATTATTCTTACTTTGAGGCACTAGAGCATTTTGAGACTAGTGAAACTTCCCATGGCCTTCAGAATTATAATTTAAATCTTTTATCCCTCCAGAATTCAGGACATTTAATTTATCATGATTCATAAAAGACCAGTAATAAACCCTGTCTTTATTTGAACGTGGGCGGCATTGACTTCCTGCTGTAGGAATCGGGTGTTCTTTATCAGCATCTCTCTATCTACTTATCATGAATCCTGCATGTGTACAAAAAGCCATCTTTGTCAGTCAGGGGGAGATTTTATTAACTAAAGGTTCATTTGTTCTTCAAGTGACACTATCTCTTTGGAATTACCAGATGTTGTTCAAACTGTGCTGGCTCTCCTTTTATTCTGATGATGGCAAATGTTGAATGTGGTGAATAAATATTGGGCACTGTCCTCGGTCATCTTAAATAAATGTGATAAAATGAAAACATGTCTCCTCAGAGGTCTCATTTGTTCTCAGGAAGTCCACAGCACATTAAGGCCCACGGACAATGAAAGGCAAATCAGCCATTCACTGGGTGTTCCATTATGAGACGTTCTTGTCATTTTCTAGATTCCATTTTAGATTAATATATAGTGAGAGATAAGATGACATGTTTTTAGATGATGCTACAGTGCTACAACTGAATTGTTTTGTTATAATTGCATGATGTAGACAATTAAATATATTGTAGTGGTCTTCCCTAGAAATTTTCATTTAAAATAAAAAAGTGGCAGAAAATAAATTATTGGCAAATTTTGTGCAACTTAGACCCAAGGGGGCTTTTATGAATGCAGGTTTTTTTCTTTTTTTTTTTCTGACCCTTCGTTGCTTCCCTGACAAAGCTGGTGACTATCTGTTGAGGAGGAGTAGTGGGGATTTCACTTAACTGGATGATCACAGAGCTGAGATTTTGTCAGCCATTATTGAGCCATGTATTAAATATTTATAATATAAAAGAAGTGGGAAAGAACAATCTGTCAAAACAGACATTTTGGAATCACCATGCCCTTCTTTGATGGGTGATGCATGACACCCGTGAATTAAGATTAAAAAGAGGATATAAAGCAGAATCTTGCTTTCACAGTGGGGGAAAAACTTATGAATTCTTTGATAATAATTGCTAATAATTATACTCAAATCGTATTACATCAAGAAATAGAGATGTGAACCAGGCTGGGGCAGTACGATTCCACAATAACAGCCACAATTTCTCTAATTTATTACATTGTCATCCGTCTTGTGATTTAAAATCCTTTTTCACAGTCGGCAGTAATATATGGAATTATTAAAAGTTGGCGACTGTCTGTTGTTCAGAAATGTTGAAAGAAATGAAGTATTTCTGTGGGTGTTGCTGGAGTCCTGTTGAAAGGGTAGTTAAGTATCGCTGATTAATTCCCATTCTATCTCATCTCTGATGAAATGGAGAAGGGGAAAAATATTCCCTTCTACCAAGTATCTCATTGCAAACTGCAGCCCAGGACTTGCATAAGCATTTTCCTTCTTCGGTATAAATTGATTTGCTGTGAAAAATCTCAGACGGTTCCATTTCAAGGCAATGTTTTATTTGGTGGTGCAGGACAAATGTAGAGCTAAGTAGATTTGTAGGCTAATTTATTGGGCATTTTGATATTGTGTATTCTCCACTTTGGTGTGTTAAGTACTTCACCAATGCTCCCTCAGCTGTATACTGCTTTTGGCATGCCCAACTCGTCTTAATTAAATTCCTTTTTGCAACAACCTCATTTGTGCTCATGGGATACATTGCTGTCACTGTGAAACATTTTCTAGGAAAATTGAGATATACTTTTCATAAATTAAGCTCTTTTTTCTTTTTTTTAAGACTCTAAATATTAGTCACGTAAATGAATATTAAGTTATTTTGTACTCCAAATCAGTGCTTTACAAATCCTTCAAAAACATATCTTCTGCCTGGAGGCCTAGGAAGAAGGTGAGAGAGCTGAAGGATAATATGTAGGTGTGTTGGGTTAGTCATGGGTGAAATGAATTTATGTGGCTCGTCCCCACCTCCCATTGTCCGATGCAACCAGAGGAAGCATTTTGCAAATCGAGAATAAGAAAAGGGCCTTACATAACATTTGGCTGCTGCTGCTGCTGGTGGTGGTGGTGGTGGTGGTGCCCCTGCTGAGATACTCTCAGTGCCACCGTCTCTTTTAGAAAGAGAAAGTTTATCCTGAATTATGCTTTTTTTAAAAAAAAAAATGGATTTCCTGCTCAGGAAATGGGAGGCTTTTTGAACTCTATGACTTGAGTCACCTGCCATGTTGAAGGGGCACTGGAAAAGCAACTGCCTCATTTTGAACTTGGTCATGACTTTCAAAAGTTTTGCCTACAAATTGACACATGGGTCTTTTGGCTTTTGTCCTGGGGATGTGGCAGCTGTCATGTCAATGTCTAGATAAAGTGTGCCTTGTAACCAAAAGTGGTTAATTAAACAAAACAAAACACCCAAACAGAGGCTTATTCATTCTCTCATTCTGGTCTCCTCTCTCTCACAGGTGAAGAGCATGTTCCAATTAAGATGATTAACGTGATTTCATCCTGTGTGCTAAATCTTCAATCCCATTAATTCTTGCATCACAGCCACACTGACTGTCTTATGTCCCAAAACATATCCAGCTCCTCCTGAGTAGGATGTTGTGAGCATTCTGTTCCCTCTGCCTGGAATGTGCTCCTTCCCCAACTCAGCCCTCTGCATAGTTACCTTGTATTTCTTTGCTCAATCATAGCCCAAAAATGTCACTTACCCCAGGAAAGCCTTTCCTAGAATTCCCACCCCTGCTGCAACCCTCACCTCCTAAGATAGATGAGAATTTGTTCATATTTAATCTCATAGCACCTTGCATTCTTCTCTAGTCATTGATATAGATATGAACATATATATGAACATATATAAGAATGTATATATGAACATATATGTGAATGTATATATGAACATATGTATGTATATATGACCATATATATGAACATATATATGAATATGTGTGTGTGTGTGTCTATCTTTTTCTATATATCTATATGTTGAGCATGTACTCTGTGCCAGGCACTTTCCTTGCCTTTGGGATCCATTAGTAGAAAAAAAGTAAGTCCCTCATAGAGCCTACTTTCTGGTGGGGGAGAAATACAATGAAAAGTATACACAATACATAAACAGATCATGTTAGGACATGAGCTGTGTTATGGAAAATAGTTAAAAGGTAAAGGATAAGGAGGAACAGGAGAACAGAGGTGGAAAAATATGTTGCAATCTTAAATGAGGAGGAAGGGGTCAGGGTGGGCCTCACTGTCAAGGTGCCATTTTAGTAAAGAGTGAACTGTGTGGATACCTGGAGGAGGAGCATGCCAGGCAGAGGAAATAGTCAAAGCAAAAGATCTTAGGCATGAGAGCACCCCTGTGTCCTAGGAACAACACAAGGGCCAGAGGAGATGGAGCAGAAGAAAGTAGGGAGTAGAAGGAATAAGGAAGGTGAGAAGGAGGTGTGAACCTTGTAGGACTTGTAGATAATTAGGGAACTTGGTTCTTATTTGAGTAAAATAGGGTCTTGATTTTTATTTCAAATGGATACTTTGGGCTTCTGCATTGAGAATAGATTTTAAGGACACTGAATGCATTTTGTAGCCATATACTTATACGTGCAATGATTTGGTTGTTGACTGTCTCTTCCATAGACCATAGGCTCTAAGAGGATTGGCGTGGGATCTGTTTCTCTTCATTGAATCCCCAGGATCAAGCCTAGTACTTGGCATGTCGTTGCCCAATAAATATTTAATGTGAAAGAATAAAACAAATACAGGGCACATCAGGATGATGCTAGTTGGCATGCATCCCTCTGAGGCATGTACTCTGGATAGTCAATGTGCAGATTTCAAGTGTGGGGTCTACTTGTTCCCATCCATTTAAAGATGATGCCAGCACTCCCTCCAAACAAAGGCTTAAGTTGAATTATCCACCTAATTGTTGCTATATGCAACTGTTTTTTAATTAGTCCTGTTTTAATTTGAAGCCTATGAACCTTACTATTTCCAACAAAAAGGAATTGGATGCTAGTTTGGAAGGCTTCTCTCCTTAAAATGAACATGCTTCATGCCCAAGCAAATGCCTGGAAAGATTCCCTGTGGTCTGCTGTGGTAATGATTCGTGGGGTCAGGGTCTGTCCATGGCAGACCAGAATGTTACAGTCTGCTAGGTAAATGACCCATGTTTTCGGAATTAGTATGTATGCATTCCAAAACACATATTCACCTGGTAGTCTATAACCATTCAGCAGAACTGTTACAGTCTAGTAAGTTATTTAACGTGTTTTTCAAAATTAGAATGTATACCAAATATGTATCTACCCAATAGACTATAACAGTTCCAAAGAAACCTTCCCAGTCTTGAGTCTATCATACTGACTTATGGATGTGGCTTTAATGTTCTGAATATGAACTGAGTGGAAAGGAAGATGTGTGAATTTCAGAAGGGTGAGGGGTTGTCATGTAGAACAATCCAATTTTAGAAGGAAAATTCAATCCAGTTATAGAATCTGTTCTTGCTAATTTTTTTCCTTTCTCTTGTTTTTCTCTTCTTTTCTTCAATTTCCTGGAAGATTGCTAGGGACAGCAAGATGCATTTTTAAATACTGTAATTTAATTATTGGTAATGTGATATGTCTTCATAAGTGATTAGTGGACAGACTTCTGAGCATGTATAGGGGCCGGTTTTCTAGTTGCTGATCTCGTGGCTTTACAAGAGTCCAAAAGGTAAATCTGGTGAATACTTTATGATAGCATTGGCAGCACTTTAGGTAATGAGTATGGATCACTCTGGTCTAGGTAAGGCAAGCAGAAACTAACCATGTTTACATCAAATATCTAGATATGTTATACGGGAACAATTTTTGTGGCGATGACTATGAGACCATCTCAGTGCTGTTTTCAGTGGGATATTATTAATTGCCATCATAACTGAAGTTCAGATGCAGTTCAGCTGATGTTGGCTGCAGAGGTAGATAATTGGATTCCATAGTTCAAGGTAGTTCATGGATGTGTAACACTGTAGTCAGGAGTTTGTGGCTCTAAAAACAGATGACTTGGGCACCAGCTCTCTGCAACTTAGGCAAGAGATTTAAGATTTGATTGCCTTATCTGTAAAATGGGTATAACGTTAGTACCCACTTTATAACTTTCTTGTGAGTGAGATAGTACCCATAAATCACTTATCACTCTTCAGAGCACATATTGGATGTTTAATTGTCAGTAACTGTTGTCTATAACAATTGGAAGAGTTCAGCTATTCTAGGATACAGGTGGTATTTATAGGAGTAGCAAGGGTAATACAGTCCTGGCCTCCAAATGTTTGATTTGGAAGTAAATGAAGAGATCAGGCGTATAATTGGATGTTTCACTAATAGGTTGTAAGTGGTTGTGCAAGTTTCTAAACTTCCTGCATGCTCTAATAAATACTTTCAGTTGACAAGTGAGAAAGCAACCATGAATCTGAAACTTCTTACTTGGAACCATGTGAAGCAGCGATTTATGAAATGCCCTTTAAAACTCCTTGGAGGCTCACATTCGGCACAAGTTGCTTTTTTTTCCTTTCTAATTGTGAAAGTTGTTGCATTTTGAATCTCCATAAATGACTGTAGGCCTTGATTCTTTTCTTGCATGGGAGTGACTGTTTTCTTGGGCAGAAAGCTGGAGGTTGAAGCCCCTAACCCTTGCTTGAGTATGTCTTGTGTGATGCGCCTTCCATGAGGCTCTCCACTTTTTTTTTTTTTTAAATCATGTGTTCAATGCCATTTGTACAATTAGACTCAGATGCTGCAGGGGAAGGGGGCATGGAGTATACCTAACCTATTCAAAGTCCTATTTCCCCAGGCCCAAGTACAGTGCCCAGCGCCGAGTGGATACTCAAGTGGTTACCGCATTCTCCTCCTTTGTGACGCTGTTTCTCAGCATTATTTCTGGTCAATGACACTGCATGACTTCTCAGACAATTTTAGCATCCTGTGCAACATGCATGAGATTAAGAAGCTTTGTCTTTTGATGCTATTCATTATGAGCATTCACTAAGATCTTACTGTGGGCCAGGCCCTGTGCTAAGATTTCACATCATTGCTTCATAGCAATCCATTTAAGTACATCTTATTATGACCCCCATTTATCTGATAGAAACTGGATCTCAGAAAGAACAGCTCCTCATAGATCAGATGCTAATAAGTGTTGGAACTGTGAGTCTAAATGTATACTGTGCCCTGAAACCTAGACATCACATGATGATGATTTCCATAGATAACGCTTCTTACCCGGGGAGTTAAGATCAGATGCAGTATGCATATAATTCAGTCTTTAGGAGTTAACACAATCCTAAATGAAATCACTGCTCTAATGAGGAACCTAGTCTTGAGTTTCAACATGGCTGAAGTCCTATATTCATGAGAAATCCTATATTTACATGAATTTCCTCCAAGCCCTTCTTATGGAATGATACCTGTATTTTAACACAGAGTGAAGCATCTGCAATTATTGCCATCATCAAAACTGTAACCTCACTGCAGGCAGGAGCAAAGTTAAATCACAATTCTCAGGTGCAATTTCAAAATATCCATTTCTAACTGTCCTCTTCTGTGTTCTGTCTACCTTCACATTCAGCATCTGGCATACAAACCACCACTATCTTTTCCCAAAAAGAAAGTGGGAATAGGCCTCTCATGAATCCGAAACTTAGCAGGGCATACGTTAAGTTGTAAAGCTCCAAAATAATCTCCCTTGACTTCACGTCATGAATTCTGGGCACATTGGTGTGAAGAAGGGTTTGCAGGCCCCGGGCAGCCCCGTCTCAGGGATTTGCACAGTCCAGGTGGCTGCTTTCACAGGCTGGAGTTGAGTGACTGCAGCTTCTGCAGGCTGAGGATGCACGCTGCCAATGACTTCATAATTTGAAGGTCTGGAGGGCAGTGGCCCCATGCCCAGTGCTCCACTAGCTGCTGCCCTAGTAGGGACTCTGTGTGAGGGCTCGACCCCACATTTCCCCGGCACTGCCCTTGTAGTCTCTCTGTGGAGGCTCCGCCCCTATGGCAGGCTTCTGCCTGGGTACCCAAGCTTTCAGATACACACTCTGAAACCTAGGTAGAAGACACCAAGCCTTCTCTGCTCTTACATTCTGAGCTCCTACAGATTTAGCACCATGTGGAAGCTACCAAGGCTTACTGCTTGTGTCCTCCAGAGTAGCAGCCTGAGCAGTGTGGGGGGCCTTTTGAGCCATGGCTAGAGACAGTGGTAGGGAAAAGCATCCAGACATGGAGTAGGGCGGCGGTGTCCTGGGCCCTCCTCTGAAACCATTCTGTCCTCCTCGGCCTCTGGGCTGGTGATGGGAGAGATTGCCTCAGTGGCCTTTGGGGCCTTTTTACCATTGTCTTGACTGTTAGAACCTGGTTTCCTTTGAAATATGATACTCTCTCTAGCAAATGGGTTCTCCACATCTAGCATCTTCCCTGAAAATACTCTTTTCTTCTCTACCACATGGCCAGGCTGCAAACTTTCCAAATTTTTACGCTCTGCTTCCCTTTTAATTATAAATTCCACCTTTAGATTATTTCTTTGTTGCCATATCTGATCATAAGCTGTTAAAAGCAGCTGAGCCACTTCTTGAATACTTTGCTACTTAGAAATCTCTTCTGCCAGATACCTCAGGTCGTCATGCTTAAGTCTGACCTTCCACAAAGCTTTAGGGCATGGATAGACACAAAGAAGCCCAGTTCTTGGTCTTGGCATAACATGGGTGATTTTGGCTCCAGTTCCCTGTAAATTCCTGATTTCCATCTGAGTCCTCATCAAGCATGGCATTTACAGTCTGTATTCCTATCAGCATTTTGGTCACAACCTCTTAACCAGCCTCTAAGAAGTCCCAAACATTCCTTCATCTTCCTATCTTCTTCTGAGCCCTCCAGCTTCTTCCAGCCTCTGCTCATCACTCAGTTTCAAATCTTCTTCATTTTCAGGTTTCTTAATAGCAGTGCTCCACTCACTCCTCAGTGCCAGTTTTCTGCCTTTGTTCATTTTGTGTTTCTATAAAGGAATATCTTAGGCCAGGTAACCTATAAAGAAAGCTCAGTTCTGCAGACTGAACAAGAAGCACGGTGCTGGCATCTGATTCTGGTGAGGGTCTCAGAAAGCTTCTTCTTATAGTGGAAGGCAAAGTGGAGCTAGTGTGTGCAGTCCACATGGAGAGAGAGAGAGAGGAAGGAGGGATGGGGGAAGGAGGGATGGGGGGAAGGAGGGCAGAGAGGAAGAGAGAGAGACACACAGAAAGAAACAGAGAGAGAGAGAGAGAGCCCAACTCTTTAACAACCAGCTCTCATGGGAACACATTTTTGATTCTTGACAGAGTAAGAATTCACTCACCCTCATCCCAGGAAGGGCGTTAATCTATTCATGAGGGATCCACTCCCATGACCCAAACACCTCCCACATTAGGCCCCATCTCCAAGACTGAGGATCACATTTCAACATGAGATTTGGAGGAATCAGACATGGAACTATAGCACTCACGTTGTTTCTACCTCTTCCCAGGAAGCTGTATCTAGCCACTCTAACCACCCCACCACTAGCCTTAACCTCAGGCATCCATTGTTTATTGTTCCAGCCTCTTTAATGTTTTGTTTTTAACAGAATTCTGTAAGCTTGGGAAGGTACAAACCATAAATAACTTACTTACCCTCCTTGTAAACGAGTGAATGTTTTGGTGTACAAACTCCAAAGTGTCTTAAGGTATTTTATACACTCCGAACACATTCTATTGTTTATAATGAAAATATGTGACAGTATTGCCCTGACCACAGAGCATATAATGGAATATTATTCGCCCGGAAAAAAGAAAAAAATCCTTCCATTTGTGATACCATAGATAAACCTAGAGGACATTCTGCTAAGTGAAATAAGCCAGACGCAGAAAGACAAATACTCTATAATCTCACTTATACAAGGAAGAACCCCCCACCGCCCCTGAAAAACCAGAATTATCTTTTTTAGGGGCATTCCCCTAGTGGGCTTTTCCCACTAAGTAAATATTCCATGAACCCATTGGCATCAGTATACCAGCTAGTGTTGTTGTAAGAGGCTGCATTTGGCTTTAGTGAATTGTTTTTTGTAGAGTCTTTCAGGATGGGTGATTTACTAGTGCATCTATCCACACCGCACTGAGCGTTCAGCAGTTTTTGACCAAAAATAGCATGACCCCCATGTTCCACCCTCCCTCTTCACCTGATCTCACCATCCCCTCCCCCCCGCCCCTGAGTGACTTTTTTTTTTTTCCTGGATGAAAAAAGTCCTCAAAGGGAAACATTTTGCTGATGTGGAAGAAGTGAAACAAAAAATGAGAGAAGCCCTAAAAGGTATAAAAAATGATGGGTTCAAAAACTGTTTTGAGCAGTGGAAAAAGCATCTTGATGGGTGTATTGCATCAAGCAGAGAGTACTAAGGTAACTGAAGTTTAAACATGTAAGAATAAACACACGATTTTTAATGAATAAACTCCAGGCTTCTGGGGGTCCTCCTTGTTTGTGGAACCTAAAAAAGCTGAACTATTGAAAGCAGAAAGTAGAATGGTGGTTTCCAGAGATTGGGGGCAAAGGGGAAGTGGAGAGATATTAGTCAAAAGGCACAAACTTTTAGTTATAAGGTGAACAAGTTCTGGGGATCTAATGTACAGTATGGGTGGTGATGAATGTGTTCATGAATTTGATTGTGATAATCATTACACATGTGTACATAAACCATCACATTGTGTACCTTGAATATATTCAGTCTTTTTTTGTCAATTAAACATCTTTTTTAAAAAATTCATAAAAGTATTTGTAACCAGGAAGATAAGCAACAGTGATAATAGAACACTACTCATTATAGAAAAGATACAGCCTCCAAATGTCAAATAACTTCTTCCTTAATTTTTTCCCTGTAAGCCTTCTTCATGAAACAGGAGTCTAGAAGGATTAGTAGGGCAATTAGTAGAGATTAGTAGGGTAAATGGGGGTATTAATCAGGTTAAGTCAGGGTGTAATGTAGTAACAAATAAGGCCCAATCACCATGGCTTAACATAACGAATGTGTTTTGTTTGGGGTTTTGTTTTTTTCTCAAACATTTCCTCCGTCCATCATGGGCTGACCAGGAGTGCTGCTCTGTTTCTTCCTCTCTCAGGGTCTTAGGCTACACTTCTTTTGCAATTACCAGGGCAGAGAACAAACAAAGTTAATTGCACACCGGTTCTTAAAGCTTCTACCCCAAAGTGACTGGTGTCACCTCCGTTCACATTTCATTAGCCAAATCAAGACATTCAGCTGTGCCTAAGTTTAAGCAGACAAGGGAGCACCCTCTCTCTGCTCTGAAGGAGAAGCAGAATTTTCTAGTGACCGGCAACTAAGATCTGCCACCCTGAGATGAAGAGCCATAGGCAGCCTCAGAGCATCATGGGGAACAGGTATGCCCAACTATTCCTCACTTCCAAATGCGATCCTTCCAGAGGCAATAACTTAAAGATGTGTTGTCATCTCATTTTCATTCCCATCTCTGTTACTTTTAGGGATCTCGTGGCTAGACATGCTGACATCCATCTGATTTGTTTTATTTTTATTTATTTTTTCTTAATTTCTCTTCTTAGTCATGCTAGTGTGAAACGTAGATCTTTTTATCCACAGAGGTCTTATCAATGTGTAGTGAATATTCAGTTTCAAACCATGGACTGCTTATTGCTTGAGTATTCATTGAAACATTTGTTTGCCAAAACATTATTTTTGTCACTTATCGTTATCTTTAGACAGTATTATTGGTAGGTTCATTGTGACCCTTTATACACTCTGCCGACCTCTGTCCTCACTGCAGGCGACATCAGTATTCCATACTACTTCTCGTTTTTACTATTCTTGGCACTCTCATCTATATGGGAAGCAGAATCTGTGTTTGACAAGCATGCTTACCCTTTGCTTACTGTTTTAATAAAAATTTCTATCACCATTTTTATCTACAGTAGCAGTCGAGGCACTATTTGATATTGAGATGCTAAATTTCATGGACTTTGAAATATTTTCCCCATATCTTTTTTGGCAAGTCTTTGAACATAGACTACAAAAAATTGACATGTTGGAGATGAATTTGCAGACTGTAAGTTAACTAATGACTACCTGTCCCAGTTTAAATTGTGTTCTAGGATTGAAACATTATATTACATAGTCAAATCATTGAAATTAATGGTCAGACTGTTCCATAACTGAGTTAGTTTCCCTTGAGACTGATACTCTATTAAATCAGCAGACTGTCCATATTTCCCTGCGTTGCCTTTAGTTTGGGGGTTACGTTGCTCCAGTCTTGGTAATTTCAAAGTCGTACCAAAGTAGTCACACTATTTTAAATTAGGAACAAGGGGTAGCAGCTTTCCAATTTACCAATTTCATTCATATATGGAATCACATTTCATCCTTTTTATCTTGTGAGGCAAATTATTATTATACCAAACATAGAGATAGGGAAACTGAGGCTTGAATGTTACATGGCATGCCAAAGATTATATAGCTACTGGGTAACCCAAGTTTGCTTGGTCTTTCCTTCCCCAAATCTCTTCTTGGGAGGCAGTTCTCATCCTTCAAGGCTCTTCTCAAATATTCTTCCTGAGAGAAGACTTTCTGGGCTGCTCCAACCAAAGAGACAGTCATTCCTATTTCATTGCTCTGTGTAATTTTCATAGCACTTGTTACTATTTCATTGTTTTTCTTATTTATTCACTTGTTTGTTTTCAGTCTCTTTCTACTAGAATACAAGGGAGGGAACTTTGTTTCATTAGTTTGGTGCCACATCCCAACACTTCAAAAGTATCAGTGAATAGATGTCTATTTACATACCTCATTTTATCATTCTCAGAAAGGAATTTAGATTGAACCACATTACTGAGTTGATTTGTATAAAGCAACAAATTAAGCATTAAGGGCCTTATGGACAAATTCTACTATTTTAGAACTCCAACTTCACACTATTTAAGTTCAGCTTCATAGGTAATAGGATGTGTTAGTTATCCATTGCTGTGTAACAAATTACTTTCAAAGTTAGCATCCTGCAACAACAAGTGTTTGTTATCTCATGCAGTTTCTGAGGTTCAGGAATCCAGGAGAGACTTAGCTGGGTGGTCTGGCTCAGGGTCCCTAGCGAGGTGGTTGTTCAGCTAAGGAGGTCATCACTGAAAGAGGATCTGCTTCCATGCTCACTCATATAGATGTTGGCAGGCCTCAGTTTTTCACCACATGGGCCTCTTCACAGGCTGCTAGAATGTCCTGGAGACATGGCAGGTGGATTTTCCCAAAGTGAGTTATTAGAAAGAGGGGTGGGGGAGGTAGGGGAAAGAGATGTTAAGATGATAGCCGCAGTCTTTTGTAACCTAACCTCAGAGTGACATACCATCACTTCTGCCATATTTCATTGGTCACACAGACCAACTCTGTTATAGCGTGGAAGGAGATGACACAGCTTTTGGATACCAGTGAGTGGAAACAATTTGGGGCCATCTTGGAGGCTGGTGCTTATATATCTTGTTTAGATTCTCAGAATAGATTCATGAACCGAACATATAACTCTGTATTCTAGTAGTCATTTTCCAGTGTCTTCTTCTATCCCAGTAGCCAGTTGGGTGGAAGGTTTGATGACTGCTGTGCTTATAACTCTTGCACAGTATAATAATTAAGAATACAGATTCTGGTGCTAGCAGCCCAACTTTGAATATTTTTTCTGCCTCTTGATATCCATGTAAACTGGGGATATTTTGTAGCCTTTTTGGTCCCAGCGTCCTCTATTAAATGGAGTACTGATTTACCTACCTCATGGAGTTGTTTTGAAGATTCAAGCAGTTAGCTCATCTGATGCTCATAGCAGAATGCTTACTACATGTGTGACAATTAAGGAGTGTTGACTTTTATTATTTGTCTTCTTCCGATTAATCAAGGTCAAAGTGATCATAGGTTTCCATAGCTTATCCTTGAATAAGGAATGGAAGCATCCTAGACAGACCTTTGAGTTGAGGTCAGTATAAACTACTTCTGGCAAGTTGCAATGGGGTTTGAATTCTCGCCACACAGAGAAGTCTACTCTTTGTCCCAAGGGGTTTCATGAACTCTGTCAATTTTTGTGTTCATATGCGTTGTCTGTGAGTACCCATCTCATGGGTACTATCACAATGACAGCTTGCCCACCATCCTGAACCCCGTGTTTTCACCTCATTCTTTAAAGCAAACCAAGGCGAACCTTCCAGAGTGGTTGACCAGTGGCAGAATCCCACGGCTGCTTTGATAAGTTCACTTTGAGCCGATTTTTCATGTCTTTCCTATTTATATCTTTTCAAATCCAATCCCCTTCAATCAATTCTAATCCTCTAATGTGTTTGCTATAAGTACTGTACAATTCACTTGTCCTCAATAATAAAATTCATTTTGGTGCAGCCTGCCGGTAATTTGTTTGAGAAGAAGTCGTTAGGAAACCCTTGCATTCTCTTCTGATTTAGAGTACGACCTTCAGTATTGATAGCATTTTGTTGTCATGAGCTTGAAATATTCTTTCATGACTGACAGTGCTGCTTAAATAATGGACCGCAGAGCCATGTGCTTAAATGAAATCTGACTACACTAATTCCATTATATATTAGGAAACTTCAAGTGTTCTACAAGGACACAATTTCATTGACCATGGATTTATATTTTCAGTTTGTGCAAATTATACTCACTGTGTATTGCACTCCTTCACTGCAAAATAATTTCTTTTTGAAATGAGTGTTTTTATTGCTTTACATCTCAGTGTACCTGTAGGCAAGGGGTCATACTTCAGGCCTCCTCTGGAATAGGTCAAAGTAAATAAAATGGAGTATTTTCTATAAGAAAGATAAAAATTTATGGCATTATTGCCTCAATTTATACTCCAATATGGTTCAGAAGAAATAAAGGGTTCGCTTTACTCCTTATATAGGAAATGAACGTCTGCACCCATACATATATACTTATAGATAATGTAAGTGATATGTGTATGTTTAATGGGGAAAATAAACATGGAGAGCATGTTTTATTGTTTATCTTCTATCTCTAGCTTTTTAAAACAGCATCATGAAGACAAAGCACCTTTTTATTTAGACTTGGCTAAAAATTATCAGTCATATGTAGATGATTACGCAATATCTGCCAAATTCCTACTCAGGAAAAGTTATAGCAGATGGCGAGATTTATGTGCCATGTGGCATTTGTTTAAGTGTGGAAATAGCTAATATTTTTTCCTCGATTATTATAACTATTTTACTTTTGAAGACTCAACTTTGAAATGCCACCCTTGATAGCCGCCTTGGTAAAGGGTGGGATGGAGAGAATGAAAAGAAATTGTGCCGGGGTAGGTATACCAAGCTTTCAGGGCCTTTGATTGAATAACTGTTACTCATTAATCAGCACCCTGAACACCCCGTTTTCAACATGGCATTATTGTATTCTAAATATAGACTCCTCCTGAAACCATTAAGAAGGCCCTATTCAGAACTCTGTGCACTGCAGATTGGCCTGTGTATGACAAAGGACTGGAATTCACATTTGCAAGTTTGCAGGTCCCCATGGAGAACATCTTGGAGTCAACATCATTTCAGGCATGTAGTGCATAATTTGTTTTGATAACTACAAACAAAAGGGGTCTATTCCCGAAAGGCTTCTTCGAAAATTGTCAGAGGTTCTTCCCCTTATTTATGTGAAAAGCCAAGCAGGACTGGAATCAAGTAGGAAAAGCCAGAAAACTGCAGGGGGTCCTGGCAGGCAGCAGTCCAAAGAGAAGGGCACATTCTAACCCTAGGAGTCCAGTCTCTTCTTATCAGGAATCGATATCAGGTGAGCGTGATCTATGGCAAAAACCCAGTGCTCTGAGTGATGTTTTTTCTGTGTATGCTTCAAATGTGTTTTCTTTCCTGACTTGAGTCTTTCTACTCAGATGAAATGAGTGTGTTGGGGTGGTGGGGAGGAGGAGGAAACTTGGTGAAGAACATTGGGAAACTATTACTTGCCCATTTTCTGGACATCCTCATCCATCCTCCACTCATTATAGAAAAGTCTGGGATTCTCCTGAGCCTCCTGGAAGCATGCCTCCCTAGAATGATTGAATCGGGGGAGGGATTGACCAGGAACTATTTGTTACACAGAAGAAAGAGGAAGGCACCAAGAGAGTACTGGGCCCATTGCGGACGTTCAGTAAATGTTCCTTGAGTTACTTTATAAAAAGGGATATGTAAAAAACACGAAACATTATCATGGGTCGTCTGACTGAGGATGGTTTTTCTTCTCTCAGTTTTTATAACTCTTGTTAATGTTTGATTAATTACTTTCATTGTAATTATGATCATCACCATTTTATACACATATGCACATTCTGCTCCTCACCTTGTTAACAATTTGATGATAGCCTTCCATATTTTTAAAGCTTTATACTGCATGTGTAAGAATAGAGTTTCGCTCTAATATGTGTAAAATAATTTTAAAAGTGGAGTTTTTTTTCTGCAAATACACACTTAGCAATTGTTCTGGGCTCTTTATTTGTGAGTTCATACAGTACTAGCTCATTCTCTTAAAATGTTGCCTGACATCCCAGAGTGGAACTATAACATCATTGATTTGAACATTTTTGCCTATATTTTATTTTATAATGTATATTTTAAGTGACAAAAGATATAAAATAAGCCATCCTCCCAAGTTGTCTAAGGTCTTGTTATGAATTTTGCACATTTTCTTTAATGAGTGTGTGCTGCTTTTAAAACGGTAGAGGTTGAAAAAAAGTTCTGCATCTACTTGAAGGATTAAATTGTACACATGAAAATATTAATAATGTCTATTTCTTCCTGGCCTCTTCTCTGACAGGCACTGTGTGTGTGTGTATGTGTGTGTGTGCGCGCCATATATATATAAACTCACTGAGTCCTTTTTCACATAGTTTAGCATGAGCCATAGCATTGGCTGCATTTTTGCAACTTCCTGCTTTTGCTTCTGTGGTGGTTCATTCAGTAAATATTTATTAAATGTCTACTTTGTTCACAGCACTCTTCTGTGTGCTAGGGACTTAGCAGTGAACGAAATAAACACCTTCCCTCAGCGACCTTGAACTCAGTCTGTCAGGGATCACTCTCTTTAGAGAACAGGTTAACACTCAGCCCTCCTACCGAAATAGATAGGATACTGTTTCAATTTCCCCTTGGTCCCCCAGAGCTCTGACACCGCATAGAGAGACCCATTACCCGAGAATTACCCAAGACATTACAGTCACTGTTACATGGGTGGAGACAGTGCTCTTTGATTAGATGACGAGAGTAGCTGTGTGGATCATGGGGGGTAGCTGTGACTATCACAAACATCCTTCGCTAAAGGCTGCCAGGGGACACCATGCTCTCTCCCTGGAAAGTTAGAAGTAGAGAATGGCTCTCTCCTCCCCATGCTGTCTTTCTTAGCTCTGAGGAGTTTCTCTAAAGATGTTACCTTACCCTGACTTGTCTCTTGAGTAATAGATCTGCTGGGGAGAGTCTGCATTCACTCAGACAGTATTCAGGGAACTGCTATGACTTGGGGACAGATTTACAAATTCATCTCATTCAGTATATGTCCAGATCTCTAATATTCCTGCATCTTGCTAACCATCTTATTCTGATTGTATGCGTAGGGTGATTTCAAAAGAAAATGGCGTTTCTGGAGAGGTAGAAACACCCTGGAAAACATGACTGAGTGTGATGATCCTGAGTGCAGGGTGGTTGCCTGTCCTGTGACAGACACAAGGATGACATGATTCACGAAAGGGACACTTGTTGGAGAAGGCACGGCTCAAGCTCAGCTGCAGGAGGGCTGGGAGCCTGGCATGGGACAGGCTGCTATTTGCAGCAGGTTTCCCTCTGAGCACTGTGGGAAGGCAGTGACACCCACTGGCCTCACAGCGACACACCAGCAACTGTCCTTTTTTTCTGGCCTGGGTGTGATAGGTGCATCTTAGAGGACAGTTATATGAATACATGCAAACCACACTCACCTTCTTCCGTAGTATACTACCACTTAGTGGGGTTAAATTGCTTCTAAGAGACAGCTTAGGCTGGACTCGGTGGCTCAGCCTGTAATCCCAGCACTTTGGGTGGATGAGGCGAGTGGATTGCCTGAGCCCGCAGGTTAGAGACCAGCCCGGGCAACTTGGCAAGACCTCATCTCTACAATAAATAAAAAAATTATCCAGACATAGTTGGGTGCGCCTGTAGTTCTGACTACTTGGAAGGCTGAGGCAGAAGGATCGCCTGAGCCCAGCAGGTTGACACTGGGTTGGCCGTGACTGTGCCACTGTGCTCCAGCGTGGGCGACAGAGTGAGACTCCAACTCAGAAAAAAAAGGGAGAGACAAAAGAGACAGCTTCCCTTGGAGTTGAGACAGCTGGCTTAATTGTCAGTCAGGCAATTTCTCTCTCTTACTCTGTGAGTTTTCTTTTTAACTCTTTAGAAGGCGCATTAAATGGCCACAAAAGTGGAAATAATTGGCACTGGTGACACTAAAAAGGGGAAGGGGGCTTTGGCTTCAGAAATTACCTGTTGAGTATAATGTTTACATCTGGGGAATGGGTCACCTGAATCCCAATCCCCACCACTACACAATATGTCCATGTAACAAACAGGCACTTTTGCCCCCGAATCTGAAATAAAATACAAGTTTTAAAAATGTTGGGGCAGCGAATGCTTGAACTACACACTCTGGAAGATGTGAGTTTCAGTTTGGACCCTGCAACTTATTACCTGTGGGATCATGGGCAAGTCACGTAACTTCTCGAAGCTTCAATTTTCTTATTTGTAAAATGGGGCTACCATTTAGTGTCTCTAGCATGAGGCTTAACTGAGCTAACGCACATTGCTCACATCAGCTCTTCCTTTCATGCCAGCTCTGCCCTGTCTGTTAAGAGGAACGTGATGGGGGCTTTTTGTTTGTGTGACATTTTTCTACCAGAGTGAGAGTCCTGTGAAGAGCGATAAAGGTGTCTGTCTGCTGGGGCAAATCTCCATGTGGCAAGGTTTTCTGTCTATATCTTCTAAGAACCAGCAACCAGGAATCTCATAATGTTGTTGCTTGAGGCATGGACTGGGGTCCACGGCTCCCCCCAAGGCAACAGGCCAGATTTTGACATATTCTTCAAAATCTGCTTTTAAAAAGGACACAGCTTAATTTTATGTTTGTGAGTCATTTCTCTCTCTCTCTCTCTCTCTCTATGTGTGTGTGTGTGTGTGATATCTCATAACTTTGATAAAGATAATTACCTCCTAGTGCCTAAATAGGAGGTAATTAGGAGGTAATTGTTTTATTTTTTAAAACAATAGTGTGCTTGACTAGGCTTATATATGTTGTTTAGTTCTTATGTATTTATATTTTCTTCAAATTTAAATGTACAGTAAGTTCTCTCCTAACACTATCTGCAGGTCCTTAAAAACTGTGACTTTAAGCGAAATGACATAAAGAAAATCAATTTTACTATAGGCTGATTTATAGAAACAAGAATTCAGTTCCTGTGGCATATTTCTGGTCACAAAAACTGCACCAAATGTCTAAATAAAGACCCAGAACACTTCTAATATTACCCATTGAAATGCACGTGAGTAACACACACTTTTAAGAAAGATTAATACAAAGTAAGATTGTGATTTGTCCAGGTTTGGTGAGTCAGTGCATGTCGGCGGTCATGGTGGTGATGAGTTAAACCAAGAAACAGAATTATTTTTGCAAAGTAAAAATTGTCAGAAGCACCTCCTACCACCTCACAGTTTAAAACCAATGACTAATGTGCTGGGCTTGCTGGGCAATTTTGCACGGCTTTGTTTATTGCTGTGGATTTGTCTGCTTATTGTGTACTTTATGAATTTTTATTTGACAGTCATTTGTATTCATACATTTGTTTTTAACCCACTAATTCCAGTTTAGGGTCATGGTGGTCAGAGCCTATCCCAGCAGCTCAGGGGACAGGGCAAGAACCACTCAGGCTAGGATGCTGATCCATCATGGAGGGTGTACTCACACTCACGCCCACACTGGGAATATGTAGACACTCCAGTTTACCGAACATACTCATCTTTGGGATGTGGGAGGAAACCAGACTACCTGGAGAAAACTCATAGATGTGGGAGAAGGTGTCAACTCCACACACATGGTGATCCTATCTGGGAATTTATTTTTTTTTCTCATAAATATTATTAAAAAACAACATTATGCAAGGACCTTCTGAACCCTTAACTGTACATTCTCCTAAGGGTCTTAAAAACTTGAGACCACTGAAATGATATAGTTCACTCTCCAATTTTAGAGCCTAGGTATGTTTTTACTTAGTCCTCAGAACCTTGTTAGAAGCAAAACTGGGAGGAGATAACAGCTTACAGGGGATTGCTCCTATTTCTGTTGGCAGGGTGAGGGAGGTGATGACTGAACTCAGACTGTGTGGAAGGTTATTTTCTATACTAAAACAAAAGAGGCAATAATTTTTTACTGCAACTTTGGGATTTTACCCTAGATAGATAAAAGGAAGTTCCCACAATATTAGGGGAGGGGTGTTAAGCAAAGGCAGAGATTTCACAGCTGTTGGGAAATTACTTTCTGAAAATATTAAAGAATGTGGTGCCAAAGTGACTGGCCATCTGCTAATAATTTGTGTTTCTCTTTCCCAGCAGAGATAAATAACTGATTTCAAAACTGCCCATCTAGGGACACATTCTAGCCTTCTTTTTATCTAAGTGGTGGCATGTAACTGAGTTCTGCCTATTCAAATATGGAAAGAAGTGATCTATGCCTCTTTCAGGACTGACCCCCAAAAGCTCCCTGGAGTTCTTCATACCTCTCTTTTTCCTGATCCACTGGTTGGCACCCACTTGACCTTGGATGCTATCTGTTGACATTGAAGGAGTCCTCTTCTACCTGGGTCCCTGAATGACTGTGTGGATAAGGACCCTCCCTCATTCTTCTCTCCTATGATTAGACAAGTCACTGTAATGTGGGGGGCGCTTTGGTAACAGCAGCCGGTGCTGCCTAATATCGTATACTGATGAGTCACTACATATTTTCATCTGGTTGATAGAAATTGAGTCCCGACTGAAGGCAAAGATTTAGATTTTGGGCCAATAGGCTTTAATGTTTGGCAGTAAAAGCTTAGTAGATATAACTACCGAGCCCTTTGCTAAGAGTTTTATGTGAGCTATCTCCTTTCATCCTCCTTCTAACTCTCTGGTTTGTATCAGTCAGGAAGAGTGACATTGTGCTATAATAAAAAACAACTCAGAAATCTCAGTGGTATAAAACAACAAAGGTTTATTTATTACTCATGAAAATGTGTTGAGGTTCTAGGACACTATCTAGAGAAGCTCTCCTCCATGTACTGGCCCATCATTCTTAGTGGTTTTACTCTTAAGAAATCATCATATTAATAAATATTTTCCCATGGTCCCAGGGAAAGTTTGCCTAGAAGTCTCACACTGCTATTTAAATGATTTGACCAGAAAGTGACACACTTTACTTCCACCAAATCCCATTGGCTAGAACTTGTCACATGGTCTGTCTGCCCTCCTGTAACCCTACCATATGCTCAGAAGAAAAGGAAAAACAGACAATGGAGCAGAAAAGACTGTGGTTATCCACATCTTACAAATGAGAAGACTGGGGTTTGGAGAGCTGAAGCAACTTGGACAAGGTTACCCAGTTGGCAAAGGTCAGCTTTTGTGATGAAGAGTGTTACCCAAGAGTGATTATTTTATTTAAGAACCATTTAAAAAATTATTTTTCTATGTTACAACAAAAAATAAAACAGTTTCCTTGTCCTCAAGAATCTTGCAGTTCAATGTTCAAAACATACTAATAAAACAAGGAGTCACCTGCATCCTAACTAGTTGTAGACATCAAGAGATGCTCTATATATCATTACCTTAGGTCTTTAAGTCATGATGTGAGCATCTAAGAAAACTTTTGCAAGTCAGCACAAAACCCTTTTCACTGGGGCACAAGAATCCTGGCCTAAAATGGACTATAGTATAAAAATAGGGGGCATGTAGAGGGGAGTTAGCAAAATAATGTCCTTGGAAGGGTACCAGTTGGGGAGAAGTATTTGTGATTCATTGTCTTATGGATGGATGGTGTTCTCTTCACTCTGTCCTTGGCTGGGCAGTTGATGGAACGCTGATCTGCTTCTATGGGTGTTTAGGAGAAATAAATAAAAATCTGTTAAAATGAAGCTGTGTTTTGCATTTTGTTCAGCATAAGCTTTCTGTCCTAAACCTCACATGATATGCCCAGTGGGGGGATGTCTGTTATGGTGTGTGTGTGTATTTGTGTGTGTGTGTGTGTGTGCGTGTGTGTGTGTGTGTGTGTGAGAGAGAGAGAGAGAGAGACAGAGACAGAGACAGAGACAGAGGGAGAAAGAGATAGAAAGGCAAGCAGAAATAAAGAGAAACAGATAAACATACACAGAGAACAGAGAAGAGAGAGGGAAACAGGCACAGAAAAGGAGAGTGTTTTTTACTTATTTTAAGTCAGTTCTTCAAGCTTTTATTAGTATCAAAACCAATAGATTAAAATATATTTATTCAATAAAATATAGGTTTTAAAAATGTATTTCCTGGTTACTAAAAAAATTGCTCAAAAATGAGACTACTGAAGTAATGGTGTCTTTTATTCTTTTTTTGTTTGACCTAGGTATGTTTTAATGTTTTATGCCAGATGCCTTATGCTCAATCCTTTTAAAAGCACATTTTCTATACATAGATTTATGGACCTGTCCACCTCTTAAGGAATTATGTTCTTTGGTTTTTTTCGTCACAACTTTTGACTCACCTTAGTTTGTGGATAACTGTTTCCAAGTACTTTGAGTCATTACAGACATGCCAATTATCTGGAAAGAAATGCCACTTTCTAATGATGTGGTCAATGAATACTTAGTTGGTCATTAAGCCACACCGATATGCAAAGCCACAATAATAAACACCAGGGAAGATTAAAAGCTCCCTAAGACATAATCCCTTATGGTCCTCTTCATAAGCATACAAATAAAGAAAAAATAAATAAATGTTGCTCAATACTGCAAAACCAGAAATGTCACGGGTGCATGAATAATGACTGTATCAAGGGACCACTCTTTGTTAGACCCTTTTGTGAGGTATCTAAAGTAAACTCAAACACAAACCTGCAAGTAAACATTACTATTATCATTACTGTTCTAGAGATGAGACCAACTGAGGCTTAGAGAAGCTAAGTTTGTTCCCTGGCCCCACAAAGCTGATCGAGAACTGGAATTGAGAGTCATGCTCAGATTGTGTTATCCCCAAAGCCCATGCCCTTCTAAACATGCCAAGTCTTACTCACAACTAAATGGAATTGAATTTTTTCCAGACAGAGAATTAAAGTGAGCATCACCACAGCCCCCTCTGGAATTTCATGTTGGCTTTTTGTCTTTCTTCTTCCAAATTCATAATCATAAAAGCAAGCTTCCGGAGTGTTTTCAAGAATGCACTTTGCTTTTGATGAAGAGTATCAAACATGACCTGGTTTTAGAAGTATGCTGTAAGTGTTTTGCAAGTGTATTTTCCCCCTTCTTCACCTTACCCTGCCTTCCATGGTGTGGCTGTTGAGTTTTCCCCACATACTCTAAGGCACAAGAAAGCCCTCATGAACACTGATGGGTTCTCTGTGCCATACCCATCCCCAAGGAAGCCTCCTGGCTGGAGTTTCAGACCCAGGGAAGAGACCCTTTCGATGAGTTGCAAAATCCAGCTACACTTTAGAACTCATCTACACAGAGTGCTCTCTCTTGCTTTGCTGGTGACCAATGTTTAGCAAAACCCATTGCCCTTGGCTTCCTCTTCATCAGAGAGGGTGGTTATTTTTTAGAGTCTTTTGGGGTCCTTTATAATGGAGTTTCTGCTCCTTCCCCGGCCACGTTGACTGTTGTTTAGGGGAAAGAAGCCTCACTCTTTCCCTGCAGACCTCTGATGGTCTAGCTGCAGTGAAACCACTGGTAAGTGCTGATTAGGGATGGCCCCTCCCCCTTGCAGAAGGCAGAGATGGATTTTCCCATTTCGATTATGTTGCCTCTCTATAAAAATACAGGTTGCTCTATAAAAATATAGCAACAGGTGACCTATTGATTTTCCAGCTGCCAAGGGGGCCTCATTCAAGGGTCCTTCTTAGCTCATTAATGAGAGACTCTTAGCTGTGTTTATGGAGGTCACCTGAAACTAGAGGTAGATTTTACTGGGGACTCTCAAACATTGTGAAAATTGGATATGTGTCTCAGATTCATAGCTTGGGTGTTATGTCCCTCAAAGAAGCAACTAATGATTATATATCTAACATAATCAGGGACATTTCAAAGTTTTCTTTTACCCCGGGCATTCATGGGAACCAATCATCGCCTGCTGGGGCGCTTTTGCCTGCAAAGAGACGTTTTGACCATGTTGGGTTGTCACAAGTGAAGGGAGGCTACCAGCATCTAGTGGGTGGAAGCTGTTGCACATCTTACAAGGTACAGGCCAGCTCCCCATTCTCCCTCCAACAAAGAATTTTTTGGCTCAAAATGCCAATAGTGTGGAGGTTGAGAAAACTTGATATAAACCTAATTAAAATGCACCAACTTTTACCGACAGTAAAAGTTTCAAAAGAATTTTTATAACTTTGCTATTGAGGTGAATTAACTCTTAATAACTCATTAAATTTATGATTAGCTATTTCTCAGCAATCATTGCATAAATTTGAAAATTCTTATGAGAGAAAAATAATGTACAACTTGTCTTCCAACATAATAAAATATTTATGAATACTAAATTTAACAATTAATGATGCTGACATAATGTTGCATTTTGGAGAAATATAATTAAGCAGTTATTAATTTTATCTTTGCTCCTTAAAATGTTAGGCTAATGATTTGTTTTTCAATTTTCAAATATTACTAGATGCCCTTGGAACTCAAGGACCCTGACACTGCCAATAGAATCAGGTGCATGAAACATCTTTGAATCTGTTAATTCTAGACCTCCCCAATCAGGGTTGAAAAATTCATTTTAATACTTAAATGTTAACATCATAGATCCAGGAGATTCAAAACTGGAACCAGGATTTTGTCTTTTTTTCTTCATTTTCACTTTCCACCCCCATTTTTCTCTTCTCTCGTTTCTTCATTTTTATTCTTCTCTCTCCCTGTCCCTGTCTGCTCTCCTCCTGTTATCCTCTCTTGCTCTGTCTCTCTCCCTCTCACCCTCATCTCACCTCTCTCATTGCTGTTGACTCCATTCTCAGGTGGGTTCTCCCCATGAGAAAGAAGATGGAAGCTGTCAGAGCCAGACATTCACCACTCAAAAACACAGCTGGGCCACAGAGGTGTCACTTCCCCGTTACCCCAGGGAAAGTCCCAGGAGTAGTTCTGATTGGTCGTAGAATGAATCAATCACTGTGATCAGAGGCATGCAATGCTTTGATTGGCCAGCTTGGGACACATGCGCAGCCTCAGAACCAAGAGTTCCCATTCACCACTAGTCTGGGGGAAGGAGTGGAATGCAGAATAATGGGCCTGCTGATACCAAACAATGATAGCAGGAGTGATATGTGACATGGAACAATACCAGGCAAAGAACAAATTTCTGTGCCTTAAACAATTGCCTTGTTAAGTTTGGGGAGAGCATCTTACACTACCCCCATTGTGAACAATGCTTAGTCACATGGAGGAGATAACTAGAACTTTATTACCTTCCATTTTATATTTCATTTATTGCTTTCCTCCAAGTAATTGGGATTGGAGAGAGCATCTTGTTACCTGTCTCCTTTTTAATTGGATTCTCTCCATTCTTTGTAACTTTTGGTTTTTTGCTCTTTGGCTGGTTTTGTCAAGGTAACTAGGTGATTTGAATCACAGTGCAATTTCTTATAGCTCAGAAAACTGAACTGAAGTAGTAACTTTTAATAGGTCAATTACATTATTTTTCAGCAGCCTGCTGCAGCCTAATGAAACTGCAGTTTAATTAGGTTGGTGTGATGCCAAAATAAATGTTTCATTCCCAGCTTGTTTTATTTACTCATTGAAAAGTAGGAGAATCTACAAATAATAGGATTGGAAAATGTTAAAGGCTAATCAGTTTGGCTGCACTTGTTTGTAAAGAAAGACGATTGTGTCATCGTCAGCCTAGTTTTGGTAGACGAGAAAGTTGTAAAACAAATGAACAAAAAATAACAACAAAAATAATTTTTAAACCCCCCAAAATGTAAGATTCCTGAGTCTAAGTTTCTTTTAAAAAATTATAAACCACCAACACTAAAAGACCATTTAGAAGGAAACATAACCAAGTCAGAGTCCCCTAATGTATTCTGTGTTTCTGCTAGGTGATAGGCATAGTGCCCAGTGTAATCTATTTTCTCACTAACGGTAAGAGGAATCTTGTGAGATGAAGTTTTAGGGCCCAGCAAAGGCAGCATTCCAAGCAATCAAACCACACAGTCATTATTTGGAGTTCAAAGAGCTAGGAACAAAGAGGGGCAGCAGGAAGGCTTCTTATGCTACTGCATCTTAGAATGGGATACCCTCAAACAACCCAGTTATTCCCAGTCCTCCCATCCTTGGCCAGAAGACTGGAATCGTCACCCACCAAGGCAGGGTGAGTCCGGAACTGATCGTTGAGGGATTGGGACCAGGCCAGATGGTTTTGCCAGCAACCTCCAGCTGATGTCCCATGCTGAGCTATATATAGTCTCTAGAAAAGATGAGGATATTAGAATATTAGATTATCTTCTCTCTTCCTGAGGCAGAGATCACGGACCTGTGTTGAAAACCAGCAACAACTTTCCTTAGTCTTACTTAAGGTAAAGGGGAAACAAGACTACTGATCATCAACCAAAAATGTAAGCAAGCAGAATTCCTAGGCAGAGACACACCTGGTGAGGTCTTTGTAGGGGTCGCTTCTCCTTCTCACAGATTTGCCTTTGTATGCCTTAATTATACAGTGGTCAGACTCTTAATCTCTGCCAGTCTCATGCAAAGAAAGCAAAAATCATTCTAAAGCAGTGCCAGGAAACCTAGTGTCCTCTGGGGTATTTTTTCCTAAGCAGCTCCCTAATAGATACCTACCATCTGCTCTGTCTTAGAAAAGAGAGAATGTTCATCCGTGTATGTATGTATGTGTGTGTGTGTGTGTGTGTGTGTGTGTGTGTGTGTGTGTGAAATAAGAGGCATATTAGCAGGGCTGCCATTAAGCATCATAATGGCACACGTTTATGGGATGGGGAGCTACCTTCATAGTCTTAAAAACTTTGAAATTTTCTCTGTCTTGCCTTTTACTTTGACTCTGTGTTCAATTTTAATTCTAGGGTTGACTTGTATTCTCTGTCCCTTTTGAATAGAGTCATAGATTTCCCCATGTCACATTCAAAAGAAAGTCTCAAGTGCCATTTTTCATCTTGACATATTTTGGAAGACCCTTGCTTCTGTGACTTTGAGATCTGTTTAATTCCCAGTGATGGTCTGCATAGGGCTCTTGCACTCTCATGATGGTGCTTGTGTTAGAGGGCTGCTTAGATCAAAGACACAGACTTTGTTTAAGAATAATGCAGTAAACAATAGTGAGTGCCCAGAATGATAAATCTTTGCTTCTATAATCATGCATCTGTTTGCTGCAGTTCAAAGGGAGCAGAAACAGATGCACCCTTGCTGACCATTGCTGCAAAATTAATTTTGATCTTTTTTTCCCCTCTGATGCTCAGACAATTTTGGTGGGGGGGGGGTCTATGTATTAAAATGGAGAATGTTAAGGAAATTCTGTCAAATAGATGTGTATGAGTATTGTAGGGGTATCATGTTAGTAGAGACTGTATACAATTATTTCTCACCTAATTAAAGTGTCTACAGATAGCTTTAAACAACAGATTTTTTAACTTTTAAGACAGTGGACTATATATTTCCCCAAAAGTGAAATTATACACTGCAATACATGAAAAAGATGTTAGCTGTAATTAATGGTAAACATTTGTATTTAACTTGAAATGTGTGACATTCACTTATAAGTCTATTGTCAAAAACAATGTCTGTTATGCTTAATTTGGATGTTGAGAAGCAGGGAGTCTGGATGGCAGCTGTAGGCAGCTGTATGTGTGCTCAGACTATGCGGCATCTGGGAAATCCCAATTCACTCGGATAGGTAGATGTGAGAGCCAGCAGTCTCCTTTAACTGCCCGTCTTGCAATCTCAGAGTATTCTCTATGATGCATCTATGGCAGAAGAAGCACAGTGTCCTAAGGTACCTACACAATGAGCTAAACTAGCAGCACAAATTAACACAGTAGTGGTCTCTCTCCAATGTGCAGTAATTTTGTGTATCACACATGTGACTGTGAACTTCTTGTATTCTTTCTATTAATCAAAGATATTTTCAGTGACAAATGACATATACCCAAATTAAATGGACTTAAGAAAAAAGAAATATGGGCACATATTGGGACACTGATTTGGGACAAGGCTGAATCAAGATGCTCAAAGGATGCTGCCAGGAGCACCTCTTCTGATGTTACACATTCCTCTGTATTCCTTGTAGTCTCAGGATGTTCCATTAAAGGGGCAAGATGGCTTTCAGCAGGTGTAAGCTTACAGCCTCCCAGCTCATGTGCCTCATGGCCTCATGACAAAGAGAGAGCCTTATATTCAGTGGTGCAGGATAATTCCTGGTCAGACTTCAGTTGTTCACCCATCCTATGAAACAGAGTTTTGTATGAACACCACCATCACCATAAGAACTGATTACAAGAGAAAGGGAAGGGTTTTCTTTAATGAATATTTTTAAAAATCAATTAATTATTTAAAATTGACAAAAATTGTATATATTTATCATGTAAAATGTGATTTTTTGAAATACATATCATTGTGGGATGGTTACATTGGGTTAATGAATATGTGCTTTACCTCACACACTTTTGTATGTGTGAGAACACTTAAAATCTACCACCTTGGCAATTTTCTAGTGTGCAGTATTAGCTATAGTCACTGTGATGGACAATAGGACTCTTGAACTTATTCTTCTTATCTGAACTTTTGTGCTCTTTAACCGACATTTTCCCAGCTCCTCTCTCTGCCCCACCCTCTCCCACCCTGTAACCACCATTCTGTTCTCTACTTCCATGGGTTCAACTTTTTTGGATTCCACATACAAGTAGAATAATACAATATTTGTCTTTCCGTGCCTGGTTTTCTTCAAGAAGTCTTAATACTAAAAGAAGCCAGAGCCATGATTGACAAATAAAAAGCAATAGAAATTTGTTATAGTACAGATTTTTAATGTAAAAAGTATATAGATAATTTTTTGAGGAAAGACATCCCTTCAACCTCCTTTTCTAATGCAAGCCTGTAGAAAAATTAAAACAAATGTGCAGTGAAGACCCACATAACATTTGTCTAGATTCACCCATTATTAACATTTTGTGACATTTACTTTCCCATTCTGCTCCCCCTCTACCCTATTCCGTGGAACTATTTGAAAATTGCAATCTCCATGAACACCTCATACCTGCAGGCTCCAATTCAGCACACGTCTATTAAAGACAAAGGTATTTCATTTTATTATCACAATGTAGTTATTATTATTTTATTTATTTATTTATTTTCGTTTTTTGAGTTGGAGTCTCACCCTGTCGCCCAGACTGGAGTGCAGTGGCCGCTCCCGGCCACCGCAGCCTCGACCTGCTGGGCTCCAGCGATCCTTCCACCTCAGCCTTCCAAGTAGCTGGAACTACAGGCGCACACTACCACGCCCGGCTAATTTTTTGATTTATTGTAGAGATGAGGTCTCGCCAAGTTGCCCAGGCGGGTCTCAAACCCACGGGCTCAGACAATCCACTCACCTCAGCTTCCCAAGGCGCAGGATTACAGGCTGAGCCACGGAGCCCGGCTGATTATTATTTTAATTAAGATACAATTAGGAAACATGCATTGCATTTGGTTGTCTTATTTTACAGCTTTTGATCTAGAAAAGTTCCCCTTTACAATCTTTTTTTATCTTCTGTAATATTGATTTTTAAAAAATGATCCTGGACAATTTTCTTATAGAATATTTCAAAATCAGAACTTTCTTGATTGTTCCCCTACAGTTAGAGTCAACTTCATCATTTTGTGAAGAGCACTGCCCAGGCGAGGTTGGTAGTCTCACTGCATCTCATCTGAAGCCATTGTTGTGTAAGTTTGTCCCATTGTGGATGGCAGTAAGTTGGTCACTCAGTAACTGACAGATCTCCCTTGTGTAAACTAGTCTTGTAATTAGGAAGAAACCTGTGGGTCTTTACTTTGAGACTACCTACATATCCTCTTGTCCATTAACCCTTCACCATTGAGGATTTTTATCTGAATTGTTTGTCACACTGACAGCAGCAGCCTGTGCTTTTCTAATTCTATCATTCCATTTATATTTTAAAAAAGAAACAAAACCGAACATTGACAGTACCTGCTTCCACAGAACCATGGAAACCAGCTGGAAGATCACTGCCAGAAAAGAAAACACATTTTGTTAGTATTTGGCAAAAATGTCAGAACTCTACCTGTAGCTACATCATGGGCTCAAAGAAAAACATCAGTATTGACCATGATTACAGTCACACTTCTTTTGCTGTTAGAAAGGCAAAGAAGTACTCTGAGTCTTGGCTGAGTATCTTCAAAATGAAAAGGAAAGAGAAAAAAGACAACTGGAACAGTTGAGACAAGAATGAAAGTGTTGAATGTGCGTCACCATTTTTTTTCAGCATTAAATACTCAGAATGGAATATGGATAACTTTTATTTTATGTTCACATGGCATATTTAAATTCTCCTTCTTTAGAATTTCAAGAGCTACTGCTTTTCTTTGACTTGGTTCGATTATCTTTCATGATCCTCAGAAATGGTACTTTTCTCCCCTTTCAGACTAAGAAAGTCTTTAGCCAAATGGCCTCCACCATTGGATTTGCCTGTAGGTGTCATTCATTTTTGTTGTTTCTTCCCCACCCCCCCGGGGTTTTTCAATAGTGCTTCCTTTCAATCAAAAGCTAATTTTCTTTGTGTGTGTAGGTGGTGTAGAATTCCATGCTTTTACACAGTAGCAGGCCTGTATTTGATGTACCTGGTTCAGAGACAATTGTCCTTTATAGCTTTCAGGAGTAAATTCAATGAAAGCCCCATGCGACTAGTTTGTAACTCATTTAGTGGAGAGTTCTACAGGATTATTTCACAAAGCAGCTCTCAGTTTAAGAAGCTAAATTGGCTTTATTGTGCCTAGCTGGAGGCCTCTTCATCTCTGCATTCAAAGGATATTTACATGCATACTAGAAATCTTTCTAGAAAATGGGAGGGGGGAGTATCTGCAATTGTACATTTCCTCAACTTTCTCTTAGCTATTTCCACGGGGTCTTGGAATGGGTGTTTCAGAATTTGGGAGGATATTTTTTTTCATAATACAAGGACAACATTGCCATAATGGAGGGGTATTTTACCTGTCAAGAATCATACAATTCTAAGGATTGACCGGAGGCCAAATAGACCATGCATTTGCACATTTACATTAGTATCATGGTTAGGATGAGAGACTTTTGGGGTCAAATGACATGAGTCCAAATGCTGGCTCCATCCCTAAATAACTTTCTCTGCCTTGGCTTTAGCATTTCTGAGATATGAGCAAGAATCATTGTGAGCTAGGTAGGATAGCTGATATGAAATGTTAAATGCTATGATTATACTCAGATTTATTTGTCTAGGAGGTGGCACACTATATGTTATGCAATAAATACATTCATAATTGAAGGAACTTTGTGTTCAACATGTTATACAGAGCCCTTTCTGCAAAGAACAGCAGGGACTACTTCTGTCTGAGTTCCTGGGGAGCTGGGAGAGCAGAACATTTATGCACCGGGACTGGCCCAGTGACTTTTGTCAGATGGTAGAAGCTGCTTTTAATCAGCAACAGTCTCAGTCTCAGTCTAAGCTGATAACACAGCAACTCTGGTAACTCTGCTGCCTCCACTGCTCAGGGTGTTTCCTTAATTTGCACTATTATATTTAATTTTAAAAATTGCCCAGAAAGCAGGATCTACAGTTCTAAATAAAGAAGGAGATACATTTTAAATGAACTAACAAAGCTCACTGTTTAAAGTCAGATTAGTGCCTTGTACACCAAGGGATTCTTTAGAAATAATTTGGAAAACTGGTTTAATAGCAGAGAGATATTACCTAACGTTTGATGGATGCCAACTATGTGCTGGGTGACTTCATAACCACCCCATTGTTTAATCATATAATTGTTCATTATAAAATTTAACAGTTTCAGATTGTTTCATGTGCACAACATTGGAGATTTGGAGAGTTTAGGCACATGCCTCAGATGCTAGGCTAGAAAGATTGAGGAGGTCACAATCTTGCATGCCTTTCTTCAAGTCTCCTTCTTTCTTTTCCTTCTTTAGCTAATATTTCAACTTAGGAAAATTGAGAAAATAATAGTTACCAGATATTAAGCTTTCTTTTGTGGGGTGCTGGACAGCCAGCTGGAAGTTGCGTATATGTTCATCATAATCTTCCTACCTGATGAGAATTATTTCTATTTTACATATGGGAAAACTGAGACTCTGCTACTAAGTGATGGAATGTGTGTGTCTGCTTCTGACACTCATAATTCCATAAGCAAGATCATGTGTGTGTGTGTGTGTGTGTTTGTACCCATATGTGTGCAGATGTGAACAGAGGCTCCGTGGGAAGATGAAATAGGTCTATGGGTTTATTCTCTAGTCGGCAAATTTCCTCTGGATGTTAAAAAGCTATGAATCCAGTTTTATGCACCCACTCCCCCCCAGGCGAGTTGCTGATTGGCTTCACTCCTCATAGGTTTAGTGAGCATGTGTTTAAGGATGGAAAGGGGGGGCCATTCCAGTTCATGTGCTTTTCTCCCTGCCCTGCTGATCCTTGTGAATTCCTGAAAATGTGCTGCTAGATATGGGTGTAAGTTTACCAGGGGTTACTGCAATGAGGTAAGGTTCTAAAATAAAGGGCTAAAATAATGTAGAAACACAGAGTATGAAAGTGATCCACCTTTCATTTTTCTTAAGAGCTTCCTGATCACCTAGCAAGGACATTTCCAGCTTGTTGATTATTTATCTTTAATGAAATTTGCCAGTCTTCGTTGTACTAAAGGGAGAGTAATCCTCAGGCTGACAGTGTGATCCAGCTAGAATCAAGGAATATGGTTTTATTAAAAATGTTACTTTTTTAGAGACCAGACTCCACCCAGGCTGAAGTTCAGTGGTGTTATCATAGCTTACTGTAGCCTCTACCTCCTAGGCTCAAGCGATCCTCCTGCCTCTGCCTCCTGAGTAGCTAAGCCCAGCTAACTTTTTTGAGATATGTGGTTTTGTTTGAGTTGCATTTGTTTTTATAGTTTACCTTCTCTTCATGGCAATATTCCTGCTTTTCAGATTATGTTTGTAATATGAGTGCCCTTTTAATTTATTTTTTAACATTTCGTTTGTTTGAATAAATAACAAAAGAAGTGAGATTTTATTTTATTTTTTTTTTATTTTACAAAAGCATGTCATTCAATAGCACTGGAGCACAGGAAGAGTAATTGGATAGTAAAAGGCAGGTGGCATTTGCATATGTCAGACTTTTTTTAATTTTTTTTGAGTTGGAGTCTCACTCTGTCACCCAGACTGGAGTGCAGTGGCTGCTCCCGGCCACCGCAGCCTCGACCTGCTGGGCTCTGACGATCCTTCTGCCTCAGCCTTCCAAGTAGCAGGGACTATAGGCGCGCGCTACCACGCCTGGCTAATTTTTGATTTATTGTGGAGATGAGGTCTTGCCAAGTTGCCCAGGCAGGTCTCAAACCCACAGGCTCAGGGAATCCACTCACCTTGGCCTCCCAAAGCGCTGGGATTACAGGCTGAGCCACCAAGCCTGGCATATGTCAGATTTTTAAAAGGACTGCAGCTGTGGCAAAATTGGTAAGGTGATCCGTGGATGATGGAAATTTCGGAAAAATGTTTAGGGTTTTTGTTTCCCATTACCTAGTGATTTATGGCATCACATATTCCACCCTACCCCCCCTGGTTTTGTTTATTTTGGTATATAGGATTATTCTTGTACACGGAAGATTCTGGCCTCCCTCCTCCCAATGTTACAGCTTGGATTGACTATTTGTTAACTACCCAGAGAACATAAGACTTTTTGAGGACACTTGAGTTGATCTGTATCCACAGAATATGTCCTCATCATGTTGAAGTGGAGAAGCAATTCGTAAGAAATGACAGGACCCTATCACCAACAGATAGAGGGAAATTCTTAGTCTAGTGGGAGCAATGAAGTGCCCAGGAAGTGCATTCAGCAAATAATGCTGAACATGAAGGAGACATAGGATTCCAGTTCAAAAGAGTAATCTATACAGCTACCCTGTATGACCCTGGGAAGCAGACCAGGTCAAATACTTCACATGTCCCTAACAATTTCATAGGAAGAACAATGCATTATATGAGAAAATCAAGAATGTGGCTGACTTTTACTATTAAGTTAGAGTCCAAAAGGGAGGTGATGGAGTCTGAGGCAAACTGGACAGTGAATACCTCAGGTGAAAAGGCTGCTCATCTCTAGCTGATTGTTGACAGGTAGTTATGAAGGCTGATTGTCTGATTTTCTAAGAAAAGTCATATATCTAGGTTTTTAATGTAAAATCTCTTCTTTTTAAATTATTGGCAACTTGTTCATTAACTAAACTGCATAGGCCAACACCAAAGAGCCAGAACCTCTAAGCATGTTCAGGTTGTGCACTATATACCTCCAGAGGCCCAAACACACAGTTCTTTGTACTTTTTTTTTTGAGTCAGAATCTCACTCTGTCACCCAGGCTGGAGTACAGTGGCATGCTCATGGCCACCCCAGTGTCAATACGCTGGGCTCAGGAGATCCTTCTGCCTCAGCCTTCCAAGTAGCTGGAACTATGGGTGTGTAACACTATATCCGGCTAATTTTTTGATATACTGTAGAGATGAGGTGTCATCAAGTTGCCCAGGCTGGCCTCAAACCCCTGGGCTCAGGCAGTCCTCTCACCTTGGCCTCCCTAAGTGCTGGGATTACAGGCTTGAGTCTTTGTACTGTTTTTTCTAACTTTTTTTTGAGATTCATATACTATATGGTATGCATATGTCACTAAATTCACCCATTAAAAGTATAATGGTTTTAAATATATTCACAGACTTGGGCAACCATCAGTATATTCTAAATTTAGAGTGTTTTTGTTACTCCTGAAAGAAACCTCATAACCATTAGTACTCACTGCCACCCAGCCTAGTGCCCCCCAACCCCCCTCCCCTGACTCTAGGTAACCACTATTCGACTGTGTCTCTATGGATTTGTTTATTCTGGATATTTTATATAAATGTAATTATACTGTGGCCTTTTCTGTCTGGCTTCTTTCACTTAGCATGATATCTTCAATACATGTTGTAGCATGTATCAGAATGTAATTCCTTTTTTGTGGCCAAATAGTATTTCACCATATGACTAGACCATGTTGCGTTTTTCCATTTGTCAGTCGATAAATGTGGATTATTTTGACTTTTTGACTATTATGATGAATGCTTCTATGACATCGATGTAGAAGTTTTTCTGTGCACTTATGTTTCCATGTCTCTTGAGTATATATCTAGAAGTAGAATGTGTGGGTCATATGGTAACTTTATGTTTAATCTTTTGAACAATTCCAAACTGTTTTCCAAAATGACTGCAAAATTTTGCATTCTCACTAGCGATGTCTGGGGATTCCACTTTCTTCACATTCTCATCAACACTTGTTATATGTCTTTTGGATGATAACCACTATAGTGGGTGTGAAGTAGTATCTCATTGTGGTTTTAGTTTGCATTCCCCTAATGGCTTAAGGGCATGAAGCATCTCTTTATGTGCTGACTGGCTACTTGTGTATTTTCTTTGAATAAATGCCTAGTCAAACCCTCCATTCATTTTAAAACAGGTTAGATGCTTTCTTACCTCTTCTTTGAATAAATGCCTAGTCAAACCCTCCTCATTTTTAAAACAGGTTAGATGCTTTATTACCTTTTCTTTCTTTTTTTTCTGGATAAACTGCAAAAAGAGTTGGCATCTAGTACATAAAATGTAACCTAGCAAATTTTATGAATTTCTAAGGAAAATTTTCTAATATTGTGTAGATGCTAGCATTCAAGGATAGCCAGAGAAGTAGTTGGGTGCGTATTCATGTTGACTTTTTAAAAATTTTTTCAGTAATGTTTGTCCATTGTACACCCCTAAAGTCATTCTAGTCTTTTATTTTCCCTTCCTTCATTATTCTCCTAGAAAATCCAGATCCTCAATACTGTAGCTTCTTTTGAAACCAGAGACTCAGTTCTGGCTGATGAGACATCAGGAAGAAGTCTACAGGGAAGACGGATAGGATTTTAATCCAGTTTTAAAGGAGCAAGCCACATTTGGAGCCACCTTTGCTGTACTGACTGTCACCTTCTTGCCTTTGGGTGTGGTATTAGTGCTTAGAGCTACCATGGCCATCCTAGCTTCTTGAGGGGATTATCCTCAGGACAAACATCCATCAGGCTAAAGATGGTGTAGAACTGGAGGGTGGAAGGAACTGGGTCCTTACATGCATCAGGGAGCTGCTTAGAAAGCCCAGGGCTGCCTTCTTCTGGAACTCTTGGTTAAGACATCATGAATACCTTATGGCTATGGTTACTGTTGGTCAGGTTTGGTTTTCTGTGACTTGCAGCAAAAAGCATTCTACAGATGTGCTTATAGACATACAAATGTACCCACATATTCACAGACATACCCATTCCATGTATGCAGCACATATATCCACACATATGCAGGGTTTTAAAGTGTGATCAGACTCTACATATTTTTAACTTGCTTTTTTTGTGTGTGTAGTTACATGTTACAATATACTTTCTTGTTGGGATATACAACTTGAACTTACTATTCCAAATGGCTGTATGTTTTTTTAATTTTGTTTTTGTTTTTGTTTTTAAGTAGGGGTTTTACTCTGTCGCCCAGGCTGGAGCGCAGTGGCACACTCACGGCCACCTCAGTGTCGACCTGCTGGGCTCCAGTGATCCTTCTGCCTCAGCCTTCCAAGTAGCCAGAACCACAGGTGCGTGCTACCACGCCTGGCTAATTTTTGATGTATTGTAGAGACAAGGTCTCATCAAGTTTCCCGGACTGGTCTCAAACCCACAGACTGAGGCAATCCACTCACCTCGGCCTCCCAAAGTGCTGGGATTACTGGCTGAGCCACTGAACCCAGCCATGACTGCATGTTATTTTATATTATGTAGGGACATGATTTATTTAGCCATCCTCCTATTAGTACACAGGTAGACATTAATTGATTGGCAGTACAAGTAAAACTGCAACCAACATTCTAAAACGAATGTTTTTGCCATTTCCCAGTAATCTCATTAGTCAATCCTTAGAAAACTAAAGTGAAGGTCAGACAGGTGTATACAAAGGGAATGATTCCAGGAGTAAGCATAATCACAAACAGTTGAAAACACCTTAAATGTCCAATGTAAGGGGACTTGTAATTTATGATATATGTAACTAATATGCATATGATCAACAGTATATAGCCATTCAAAATAATGGTCTTTAAGAATATGTAGTGGCCAAAGAAACATTTCACAACGAAAGCCATTAAAAAAAAGATAAAATCATGAAGTAAGATAACATTTATTCTAAATATATTGTTAGTATGTAGGGTAAAAATTGACAAAATCTACCTCAAAATGTTAATAGTAGTTCTCCCTGGGAGGTGAGAAAAATGAATGCTTTTAGGCATTTTTTTTTTAATACCAGTTGCTATGTTCCAAATAATCTGACATGGTCATTTGGCATTTTTCATGGGCTTGTATTCAACTTTTTTAATTTCAACTCAAATATCTCTAGTGTTCACATCAAAGACATATTTCAAATCATTGTTGAGAACATGAGTAGTGATTATTTGACTGTTCTTGCTGCATCACAGAAGTTTAAATAGATCAAAACCACATTTGTTGAAATCATTTTAAATTTGCAATCAGACAGGGGTCCTCTAACGGTTGTGTGCATTTGTGAAATTGTGACCTGGCTATTGTAATAACATCATCTTGAAGAGGCAAAATTTGGGTGTCAATAACTATGAGCTAGTGAAGACCCCCCTCTAAATATTTTCTAAACCTAGACTCCTTCTTACTCATGATTTAAAGTACTCTGGGAACATACCCCATTTATCTTGGAATCCCCTACTTAGCTCAGAATAGTAAGTAACTTTAAAAAAAAATCCTAAGGGATACACCCAAAAGACTTAGACCCTAAGAATTAATGAGAGAACCTAGTGGTCTAGGAAGTTCAGTTTTCAAGCAAATAATAGAACTGCTACCACTTAATACTTGCAGGGACTTATTTTTCCCCTATGTAAATTGGACTAATCATGTTATCTCCTTATCAAGGTCTCTAATGCTATTTAGTGGCAACAGGGTATAGTGGTTAAGAGCTGTACACATGGAGTCATCCTAAACCAGTTCAAATCTTAGCTGCTCACCTCCCAGCTATGCAGTCTTGAGCAGGTGCATTAAACTTAATGCAGCTCTCAGTTCTATGTTCATCAAAGGAAATTAACAGGAGCACTTAGCTTACAGAGTTGTGAGCATTCAAGGAGTTAGCACACATAAAGCAACTAGAAGAGGACCCAGCATACAAGAATAGTAAATGTCCGGTAGGTGTTGCGAAGTGTTAACCAATGAGCAGCAAAGTGTTGAACACAGCCCATCGTACATAGTAAGTGTATATGAGATGTTATGATACTACCATCTTCCCTCAAAAGCCCAGGGGGCCATAGAGGGATCTGGGTTTCATTGCTGGGGACTAGAACACATGGCAGAAGGGGGTTAGGAATTCATCGATGGGCTTTCCAGTCTCCAGCTTCTCACCTCCTTTAAGGGTCCCATCACCCAAGTTTGTGAAATAGAGATACAGATTTTTTTTTTGTCCTTTCACAGACAGTTTTTTTTCTTAAAATTAATGACAGTGCTGATGAACACCACATCCACCAGGCAGAATTCCTGGGGCTTTTGTTCTCTGTCTTCCCCTACCTGGTCCTCTGTTCTCCCCCTTTCCCTTCCTGCCTGGCAGCTGGCTCCGGCTGAGCCACTGTCAGGAGGCTGCTCTGCTAAGCAGGCTGTCACATGTTCTGTTACAATCATGCTTTATTATAGCTTTCAAAAGATGACCTCTCATTCTGCACACTCGTGTTTATAGAGGACTTCTGGCATTCTGAAAGGAAACAGATAGCAGAGTCTCCAAACCCTTTATTTGCTTCAGCTGATAACTGCTCTGGCCAGAGACGAACGCTGTGGTGATTATAAGATGTAATTTACTACAAAAGACAGTTAATATTACTTACAAACCTGTCATCAGTTCTGGGGAAATCAGAGCTGAAACAGCGAATGGGACAAATCTGAATCTGCCTAAATATCTTGGGCTGATAGAATTGCAAGTTTATAGATTTAACATTTAGGAAACAGCCCTGTTATGAAACATTCGTTCTCACAGACAGACAATATAAGTAACAAGCAAGATTATATCCTTTTATGTGGATCAAGGACGAAGTCAACATAAGAAAGAAAGAGAAGGAGAAAAAAATCCCCTAAGAGGAACTTACATGCTGCCCTGGTGAATTATAGCTGGGGAATTAGATCTATGAAAAAAGCCTCTAATATGACTAAACAAAGTCCCTCAGGTAATGCTCTGAATCAGAAAAGTGTGAGAAAATATAGCCTCTTAAATGTGATTATAGTCAGAGCTATAGTTACTCCCTGAGAAAGGGCATCAAAAAATAGAGAAATAAAAGAAAAAAATGTTTTAAAACTTTTCAGTCAGACCAAAAATTATAGAGTAGCAACAGCTTTGGTATTTAAATAACCCCTTTAGCCCAATTCTAAAGCCTTTGTGCTTTAAATTGAAGAATAGAAAGGAATTAGATATCCAGCCTAGAAGTCATTTATTTATTTATTTTTGAGAGCATGAAATGGAAGAATTCTTTTTGCTGAATGACTAATTGAGCCAGAATATGATTCCATCTTGAGTTATAATTTGAGAGTTCTGGCTCCAGCATTTATGATTCTTATGAGCTACCCTCTCCAATGAACTTTCATGAGAGTTTCTTGTTCACCTGGTTAATTTAATGGAGATCAAGGCAAGAGGTTTGATATTTTTGTTGGTATCAGAATCCAAGAAGCTCATAAAGTCAGACTTCATCATTCACCTCTTCTCTTATAGGAATTTCAACATAATTCTTCCTATGAAGAGCTATATGGGATAGGAATCCTAGAAAAACTCTACTAACAGTTTTGCAAGTACCCTATTTCTTAAGTTAGCTCTGGTTAAAGGCTGTAAGGGGATCTTTTTTCTTCACTTTTAATTCCAATCTGATCCTTGGGACCAGGTCATTCAAGAACTCTCAGATGTACAGAGAGAGAGAGAGAGAGAGAGAGAGAGAGAGAGAGAGGTCAGATCTGTAGAAGAAACTCCTTCCATCTTAACTTATCCTCTCAAATATATATATATATATTTTACTATAAAGACACAATATGACTGATTTTGACCCAAGCAGACAGCTCCAGTCCTACCCCATGGGACTCAAGAGGATGTTAAAGGGTGGGGATAGAGCCACAGTTTGTGCCTTTTAAAGCACAGTGACCTTGCTCAGTGGCAATGGGGTCATATCATTAGCTCAACCATTCCAATAAACAACTATACTCTATTGCAAGGTGGGGCAGGGAATCAAGGAATGATATGGAGAGTAGCAGCTGGGCATGAGGAGAGAAATGGGATTCTGTTTTCCTCCTTTTCCTTCGTTATTTGTTCCTTAAGCTGTTTACTGGCCATTTGTATGTCTTCTTTGGAGAAATGTTTATTCAAATCCTTTGCTCAATTTTTAATTGGATTGTTACTTGTTGCTATTGTTGAGTTTTAGGAGCTCTTTGTGGATTCGGGATATTAATCCTTTATTAGATGTATGACTTGCAAATGTTTTCTTTCATTCTGTGGGTTGCCTTTTCCCTCTGTTGACAGTGTCTTTTGATTTCACAAAAGGTTTTTAATTTTGAGGAAATCCAATTTATCTATTTTTGTTTCCTTTTTGTTGCTTGTATTTTTTGGTCCTAAGAACAGCAGGAAACTTTGTCTTAATGGGATACTCTCTCTAGAACAAGGAGAGTAGGCAGCTAAGTCTCGTGACTCGGTGGTTAGTTCTCCAGCTAGAGGGGAGGTGATCAGACTGTGCTGACACCCCAACCACTGACCTCTGAGATGTCATGATGTTCTTACAGAAAGGTCACCTGCAGGATGGGGATGTGCCTGATGCTGGGAGGCCAGGCAGAGACTCCCGGAAACGCCTCCTCTCGCTCCAGTGCCATTTGACCCATGTCCAAGCTGGTCAGGTATTCACTGATGCATGGACATCTCATATGTTCATCCGTGAACCATCTCCCCATTCAACATGAGCTGGAAATGCAATTTTTCTGTTCCATTCACTGCCTTCTCCCTTCTGTGGTTTCCCATTGCTATTATTTAGCACTTAGAAAAATATAGACTTTGGTCTGGCTCGGTGGCTCAGCCTGTAATCCCAACACTTTGGGAGGCCAAGGCGAGTGGATTGCCTGAGCCCACAGGTTTGAGACCAGTCCAGGCAACTTGACAAGACCTCATCTCTACAATAAATAAAAAAATTAGCTGGGCGTGGTAGCACACACCTGTAGTTCTGGCTACTTGGAAGGCTGAGGCGGAAGGATTGTCAGAGCCCAGCAGGTCGACACTGGGGTGGCTGTGAGTGTGCCACTGTACTCCAGCCTGGGCGACAGAGTGAGATTCCAACTCAAAAAAAAAAAAAAAAAGAAAGAAAAATGTAGAATTTAAAAACAGAAGGCAACAGAAGCCCAACCCCATCATGTGCAACTAAAATTTTGGAGGCCTAGAGTGGTTAAGACTCCTACTCAAACTTCTGTCACTAATGAGAAATAAAACCAGAGCTGGAGATTGGGAGTCCTGACTTGAACCAGTACCCTTGTCACTTCATTTTATTATCAATGCACACAAGAAAAGAAGCCTCATAATTTTATTAATGTTGGTAAATCTTTACTTGCCATGATAAGCTACTTTCCATGCTAGTGGCAAAAAAATTAAAAGTTAAGGAAAAATTGCAAGTGGAAAAAAATCATCGCCATTGTGGTCTCAGCTGAATTATTCTTTCCATGAACTGAAGGGAAACCACAGAAAGATCTGAGTCGCAACAGGAATGTTGCAACCTACCTTTTTGTTTTTGATGTCTCAGGGCCAAGTGTGTGGCCAAACATAGCAGTTTAAAGTGGGGAGCAGCCACAGGGAAGGCAACCCACATTGCCGAAGATTCTCACTTCCTCAACAGAACCTGGAAATTGGGGTCCTGTACGAAATAGCTCAGTTTAAAAATGTTGGTCGAGGTTGCGGTGGCCGGGAGCGGCCACTGCACTCCAGTCTGGGCGACAGAGTGAGACTCCAACTCATAAAAAAAAAAAAAAGTTATGGGTTTAAATGAATCTATTTAATAATATTTTGTGTGCAGGCCACCACCTCCTGCACAAAACAAAAATCTCTTTGTGCAATCAATATGGACTATTGATTTAAGATTCTTGCTTTTGCAATAAGATCACAACACTCACACACATTGGAATCATCTGGAAAGCTTTAAAAAATACCGACTCTTCAGCTATACCCAGGCCAAATGATTCCAGGCCTCTTGGGGTGGGCTCTGGGTGTCAGAACTTGTGAAAGCTCTCAGGTGACAGTTGTGGGGAGCTGGGGTTAAGCATCGCAGGGCACATGGCAGTGTGAATGGCAAGGGTCCTGCCCCATCCCCTGCTTCCCCACCAGTGAGGACATCTGGGCTGTGATTGCTGGACATCAAGACGGCCTTAATGTTAGGGGTAACATCTGGATAATTGGCTGAATTTTTTGTATTTTGTCCTGCTGTGTGGGCATTTTTTAGAAGCAGGCAGATGTCCCTGTAACTCCACTTGCCATGTGTTCCTTCTGCAGAGTTTTGATCCCCAACTTTGTGATGTGTCACATCTCTGGGTGAGTGGGTGGTTCAGTGAAGTTTGTTTATGGCTTCTGAACTCTGGTCTCCTTTTCTTCTCCCAACCTTGGGGGTTCTCCAGCCAAATGCAATCCTTTCACCCAGCTGCCTTTGGTCTTCTTGTGAACTCACAGGTTTGTCTTTGAAACACCACGAGCCCCTTTGGCTTCTTTCTAGCTCCCACCTGCTTTTCCCCCTCCCCTTTATGTTTGCACACTCCCCTCATCTTGGCATGCCGGCCTTTGGGAGTTGCTGTGATCAACCCAGCAGTCTCCTCTGAAAAAAAGAAAATAATGGACAGGAAGCTACCATAGACAGACCATAGGATCTTTAAACTGGCTTTTATTTCCAAGACATTTCATAAATCTTATTGTTGGTTCTGTCACATATAATGATGGCATCTTTTAAGAAATAATCTAATTAATTAATTTTTTTAGATTGAGAAAATCGTTTATTTAGAAATTAGATTGAAGGGAGAGCAAAAAAGGGGGATCTACCTCCCTCAGATTGGGGAGGCGCCATGAATTAAAGAAAAGCATGGCCTGGCCAGAGCTTAACAAAAGCATGGCCTGGCATCATTACAAACAGAAATGGTCAAAGTTTCATATGTATAAACATTTTTCTTAATTTACTTTACTACTTTACAAACAAGATCATATTCTATGACATATTAAATGCCCAATTCCAGAAGCTAAACTTAAAACTACAAGTATTAAACTTCCAATTAATTTAATTGTTTAATAAATGAGGTTCTTGCTATATTGCCCAAGCTAGACTTGAACTCCCAGGTTCAAGCAATCTTCCTGTTTCAGCTTCCCAAATCACTGTGCATTATTGTTACATAAGAACGTATCCATACTTTTTAGTGGCACAAATGGATTATAAAGTAGAAGTTATTCTAGAGTTGCTTAAAATACATTAGAAATACATGAATAGGCAAATAAATAGCAAGTTAAAGCAAATGTAGCAACATCTTTGTTACTGTTGAATATGGGTAATGGGTATATAGGACTCAATATAAAAAAAAATTCGACTTTTGAGCATGCTTAAACATTTTATTATACATAAACACATGCACACACACATATAATTCTAAGGTCTGTAATTTTCTAAAGTTCAATAGAAATATGTAATTCCAAGATTCTATAAGTATTTCTCTCTTACCAATTAATCTGTACTTGAGATCGGAATAACTGAGTAGATAGCCTTTTAAAAAGTAAATGTGTCATTTATAATAAAATACACACACACAGGAAAATAACAAATAGAGAAAATATTATTCGCAATTTCACCTTCCTGACATAGTGTTAGCTTTTTTAGTTAGCTTTCCGGCATTTGTTCCATTGCTTACATATAGTTTGGAGTTCTGCTTTATTTATGATATTATTGGACACAGACTGTGGGTAGGATCTTGCACTGGGGTGGTAGTCACTTTATGGCTGTTTTGAATTTATAGTCTTACTAAACCCCAAAGTGGGAAACCAGAAGTGGCAGCATTTTACCCAAATACAATTATCCAGTGGATATGTTATTGGAGTGAATCTCGTTTTTGCTTATGCTGATACTTAGGCAGCATGTAGTGACTTTGAGTAAAGGGTGAAAACTTAGTACTCATCAGTTGTTCAAGAAATATTTATCGGATGCCTTCTTCTGCCACGCTCTGTGCAGAGCACAGAAGCTATAGAAATGAACAGATGGATGCAGTCCTTGTCTTCAAGGAGCTTGCATTCAGACTGGCATCTCATCATGAAGCAACACACAGGACACCATGCTCTGAAATATGCATCATATAATGCTACATGTATTTCTAGTTACACAACAACCAAAGTGTTGGGGAGAGATAGGCAGAGGCTTGGACAGGTAAACAGGTTGAAACAGGAATCATGTGACATACTGCTTCTGATAGTCCTTGCATGCCAATACATCAGAAAGCTATTTCTTCCTGAAATTCATGTATGCAGGCAATTTTTCTTTCTTGTTGGATCTAAAGTTTCACATCTCAAAAATGACTGTATATTTTTAAATGTACCTGAGGCCACTGCATTGCAGACCTACTGAATAAGAATTCCTAAGAGTGGAACTCAGGAATCTGGACTTTTAGCAAGTTCCCTGGGGAATTCATAGGTGACCAGGTGAGCAACCATATGACTACTGACATTGGGCCATGACAGAATTAATGAGAAAGGGAAATCTTAGCTTTCATATTCAGATTTTTAAAAAATCAAGCATCAGCATAAATAACTCATTTAATATAAGTGTTATAATAACCAGACAACCATTTCCCATTAGGCAGTTAGAATTCTGTTTCTCAGTCTTGGACTTGGTGTCTCTCTCTGTCTCCCTCTTTCTCTGTCTCTATCTATCTATCTATCTATCTATCTATCTATCTATCTATCTATCTACAAATAAGACAAAGAGTTATTTCAGCACTTTGTGGTTTTCCCATGCATATACAGTTTCAAAATTCACTGGCAACAGCAAAGACCAAAAATAATAATGTTTCACCTGCTGATGAGCTACCATAGGATGAGGGAACATACTTAAGATGTCATATGTCCTCATCTAGCTATTTAAGTTATCTTTGTTCACAAGCATCTTCCTTCTGGAGTTGGCAGCATGCTGAAATAGAACCAGTGCAAACTTGGAGAGAGATATTAGCTTTACCTAAAGCCTTAGCTCTGCTCCTTATTGTGTAAGCTTTGGCAGGTGATGTACACTCTCTAAATGCTATCATCTTTCATGTAAAAAGAGTCTTCTCTATAGATAATTTTAAGGAAATTTTATGATACAATGCATAAATAGTGCCTGAAACAATTGGTGCTGTAGAAATATTAATTCACCAATGACTCCCCATTTTCTTGACTCCCAAGTCTTATTAGATTTAATTTGAGTTTGTATTTTTGAAATAATCATATTTTCTCAAATTCTTTCTAGGACATCACTGATTTGTATTATAAGCAATAACAGATATCTAAATTAAGTGAAACATTTCAAAATAAAGCCGTATAGTGTCCTGTAGGAAAAGTCTATCTTGTAGAGCCAGAAAGACTGGCTTAAATCCCAATGTTATTGGTCACTGCACTGTAGGTTTCATTTGCTTATACACATTAGTTTTGCCATCTGCAAAATGGGGATAACAGTTCTTACCTATATTAGATTCCTGTTGCTGCTTCCCAAATTACCATAATCTCAGGGGCTTAAAACAACAGAAATTTATCTTCCTATATTTCTGACCGTCAGATGTTCACAATGCGCCTTACTAAACTAAAATCATGGTGTCAGCAGGATTCTTCCTGTCTCAAGTTTTTGGAGAAAATCCATTTCCTTGCCTTTTCCAACTATTAGAAGCCACCCATATCCTTTGGCTCATGGCCTTGTCCAAGTTCAAAGCCAGCCATGGCCAGCCAAGCCCTTCTATCGCATCACTCTGACCCTGATCCTTATGTCTCCCTCTTCCCTATTTGAAGTCTCTTGTGATTACCTTCAGACCATCTTGATAACCCTGAATAATTTCCCTATTTAAGGTCAGCTGATTAGTAACCTTAATGTCCTTTTATTATGTAAAGTAATATATTCACAGGTCTTGATATTGACATGGGCATCTTTGTGGGGCCATGATTCTGCCTGCCATCGCCACCTCATAGATGGTTGTTAGATTTAATGAGATGTAGTAAAGTTCTTAGCACAGTGGCTGGGTACAAAGTATAGTAGGTTCTGAAGATGAAAATACTGATGTGAGGGATTTTTTTTGTTTTTAATTCAGTCACTTTCTTCTTTTTTATTTATTTTTATTTTGTTTATTTTAAAGATGTAGGATTCAATTCAGGGTTAGGTATATAAACATTGATTATGCAGATACCCTTGTTGATGAGATGTGCCCCTCCCTCCCCTAGCAGTTTCCCTCAACTGCCCACCTATCCCATCCCCCTCCCCTGGCAGTTTCCCACTACTGACAATCCCTTTCTTATAGTATTATGATAATTGTTCAAGGTCCGCTTATAAGTGAGAATATATGGTACTCTGTTCTTTGTTTCTGTGATAGATCACTAAGTATGATCATCTCCAAATCCATCCAAGTTGCTGTGAAGTTTGTATGTTTTAAGAATCAACTCTGGGCCAGGCTCGGTGACTCAGCCAGTAATCCCAGCACTTTGGGAGGCCAAGGCGAGTGGATTGCCTGAGCTCACGGGTTCGAGACCCGGGCAACTCGGTGAGACCACATTTCTACAATAAATAAAAAATTAGCTGGGCATGGTAGTGCATGCCGGTAGTCCTGGCTACTTGGAAGGCTGAGGTGGAAGGAATGCCAGAGCCCAGCAGTTCAACGCTGGGGTGGTCGTGCCCTCCAGCCTGGGCGATGGAGTGAGACTCCAACTCCAAAAAGAAAAAAAAAAGAAAAAAGAAACAACTTTGCTCATTACTTTAGCTAGATTATATGCTTTTGTGTATCCCACAGTTAATTCACCCATGTAGAGATTCACCCAGTATTCAGTATTCTCTTTATGGACAACCCTCGTTAAAAACATTAACATGGTGATTTGCGGGAAAATGACCAGATGGAAATAAAAGAAGAATGGAGATAGGTAAAGTTCAATGTGCACTTTATGGCTATCATATTGATTCTCAAAACCTGAAACTCTTTGGGTTACATTAGACTAAGTTATTCTTCTGCTGAGAGTACCTCAGTACTTTCTTTTCCACTGCTTATTTTTAAATGTTAAAAAATTAACAATAACGTACGTCATGATTAGTAAGCATGAAATATAGAAGAAACTCATCTGGACCAAAGAAACATTGACATTATAATTTCTATGCATTGATTTTGATGAGTATCATGCATTTGAAGAAGCACTGAAACGTCAAATTACTAAGTGGTCACACTCCCCAGCAGCTTCCCCTAAACAATCACAATCCTAATAACACTACCAACCAAAGAGTCTATGGCTTTTATATTGCCTACTTTGAGTAATAGAAAAAAAAATATGGGCATATACACCACTTATGAATGACTGCCAAACCGTTCTTTCAAAAGTAGGTTATTAGATATGCCTGTTTCATTAATAACATATCATAATATATGGTAGATCACAGTCTGTGGAAGCCCATAATATGTAGTCTGCATTTGCAAGCAGCTACTTTCTCCTTATCTGGAGCAAAGATATAGTTAATACCAAATTAGAACAAAGTATATGTTGTTATAGAAATAAGATTTTACTAGTAGGACTCAGAAGTAAGCAAACAAAGAAAGCAACCAAAAGTTTGGGGAGGGGGGTGACAGAGGGTACTTCATATTAGTCTTCATCTACTATGATGCCTACCTTCCACCACTTAGAGGTCTATGTGGAAGCCTTTTTTCCCCATTTGATTCTGGTACTCATACAACTTAACATTTCTTCTCATGACAGAAGTCTCCACAATGAGCATGATTTTCCATATTCCTGTTCTGCTTGTCCAGGAAATTACCTGCGGATATTCAAAGCCATCTGCTTACTTTCTTTGCAGTGTTTCAGAACAAGGATGCTCCTGTCTTACCTTGCTTTTGGTTTCTGGGTATGTTAAGCCCAGAGGAATCATGAGTGGAAAACCTGATGACAGAGAAGCAGGGCTCATCTTCTCCCCGCTCTCTCTCCTGGGGCATCCCTAGGTCCTTCCTCAGAGCTCTCCTGCAAGACTCCATCTCCTTCTGGGCAGGTGGCCCTGGTTTCTGAGCTCTGAAGACACCATCTCTTTGCACTGGTTTCAAGGGTTATGACAGTTTCTGTAGTCACCAGTTTCCAGATTCTATTACCATCCCTCTGTATCTTTTTAGATCTCTCCAATTCTCTGGATAAATTTCCCTTTGTTAAAAAGGCCTAGAATAGTCCCTGTTTCTTGCATTTCTCTAATATGTCCACCTCTGAAACAACATTCTCCTCTTGTATACACTAGATGGATAGATCTAGGTATTATCATTGGTAAGAACATTTTCATACTTTTCTTCTGTTTAATTATTTTGGAGTACTTTTAGGCTTTGGGTAAGTTTAGATTTATAGAGAGTTACTGTGTACACTCACCAGTTTCCCCTTAATGTGAACATTTTGCATCATCATAGCACATTTGTCAAAACTAGATCACCAACATTGGGATGATACTATGAACTGAACTCTAGACTTTATTTGGATTTACCAGCTTTCTACCAGCATCCTGATTGTTTCAATACTAGCATCCAGGTTATGGCACCACATTGCATTTTGCCAACAGGTGTCCTGAGTTATCTCTTGACTGTGACAGTTTCTCCGTCTTTCCTTGTTTTTCATGACATTGAGAGTTTTAAGTACTGGCCAGGTATTTTTTAAATGTCCCTAAATTTGGGTTTGTCTGATAAGTTCCTCATAATTAGACTTGGGTTAGAGTTTTTGGGGTAGAATACCACAGAGGTGAGGTCCCTCCTCAATACACTGTGTTCATAGATGTATGATTTCCACATGACATTCACTGGTGAGGTTAATCAAATTGGTCAGGGGTGGTATCTGCCAGATTTCTTTACTGTAAAGTTACTGTTCTCCTACTCTTCTATACTAGTTGTTTGACTGTGGGTCACTAAACTAAGTTCAGCCCACACTCAAGGTGAAAGGAATTCAGTTCCATTTCATAGAGGGGGACAGATACTATTTGGACATTTTTATAAGGGGTGTTTCTCCGTTCTCCCCAGTCTTTTGATTCAATTATTTATCTGAATGCATGTCTATTAATTTTATATTTTAGGTTATACTCTCAAAGTATTTGTTGTACAAATGGTTCCAGCTTTGGCCACTGGAAACTCTTTCATGTTTGTTCCTGTGTCCCTTTGATTTGCCCCATCCCTCTGTGTGTTTTTCTTCCAATTAAAAAAATGGTGGTAAATGACACATAACATGAAATTGACCATCTTAACCATGTTTACGTGTACAGTGCAGTGTTATCATATACATTTACAACGCTGTATATACATCCCCACCACTCATTTCCAGAACTCTTTTTGTCTTGTAAAAACCACAATTCTATACCCATCAAACAATAGCTCATTTCACCTCATTCTAACCCCCATCCTCCGGCCATCACAATTTTACTGTCTGTCTGTGTAGTTTTGATTACTTTAAGTATCCCATATAAGTGGAATCAAACAACATTTGTCAGTTGGTGACTGACTGACTTCACTTAGCATGATGTCCTCAAGGTATATCTATGTTGTAGCATATTGCAGAATTTCCTTTCTTTTTAAGGCTGAACAATATCCAATTGTATGTGTACACCATCATCCCTTTCTGTTTGGAAATGTCCTTACTTTCTGCACTACAATCTTCTTCGTGTTCATGGTATTTCTCCCGTCCTGGTCCTAGAATAATACAATTTCCCTAGGATAGGCCCATATTTTTAAATGTCATTTATTTATTTAGCCTCTAAGCCTTTCTTTATTATATTTGTCAAAACATAAATAATGTGTTTGCTCATTGAACGAGTATTTACTAAGTAACAATTATAAGCCAGACAACGTACTCCTCTCCAGGTGTATGTTTTTAACAGGACAAGTACTGCCTCTGCTTTCAATATCTGTATATACAAACCTTTCATTATATATACTGGCTTATGTAGGCATCAATTGTGCCTTGTCTTACAGCAGAAACTCTTTTTACAAGACAGTTGAAATTCGATGGGGAACTCTCCATGAGGCTAGAGCTATTCATTTCCTGGACATTAAAAATATTTGTTTGTTCCAGAGGACTGTTTCCTTAATACTGAGAGTGGAGATTACCAAACTCAATTTGACAAACAAAGCCCCCGTGCAATCAATGAGCCAAGTGAGAGGAGGCAGGTGCCTGTCTCAGCATGCATGTGTGTGTTTTGGAATTCACATGATAAATGCTGTGGTACAGGAACTGTCAGGCCTGATTAATACTTTCCACTCATGGTGCGTGTGCCTTGATCTATAGGCATTATGCTTGCTGCATGGGCCCCTCACTAGGCAGCCGTTAGCATCAGCTTCCAAGAAGCTCCCCCACCGTGCTCCTCTCCTCCTTGTCAGATGCTTGGCTGTCATCTTTGCTAAAGGATTTTCAGTTTGGAAGATAATTTGCAATAAGGATCAACTTGGGAAGGATGGAGAGCAATTTCATTTGAATGCCCAGGGTGGGGGCTGGTTCATGACATGCAAAAAGTCCTTATGATAAATGCATGAAACAAAAGGGTGAATAGTTTCTGCACAAAGTTAAGTGCTTACTATGTTAAAACCATAGACTCCCCTAATGTCATCCATGCTAAAAACATAAAACTATCACAAGTAAACAGTAGTATCACTTCTATGAAAGGGCATAGTAAAATAGAATATGTTTACAAAATGTTACGGAATACTACTAGATGATTATTAAGCATAATGAGGTAGAGATCTAATTCCACAGTGTAAAGTTATCCATGTTTTATTAAGTAGAACGAGTAAGTTGTAGAATAACGTAGCTAGTGTGATTTAACTTTTAAAAAAGGAAGTGAATTCAGATACCACAAACAATATGAAAGATTGTACACCAATTATGAGTCCAGAGTTTTTCTTTTGGAAGTGAGTTTAAGAGAAAGTTTCCCTTTCTACATTATGTCTTTTTGTTGTTTGAAACTTTTATAATGAACAGGCAATATTTTGGAACTCACCAAAAATATTGAATGTCCCATGTAACAGACAGTATCATTCAGGTGTTTCTTCAAAATAATAATTATCATTTCTGAAACGTTTCAGACCATGGGCCATAGGTAAGGATGTTTGAAATGGGCAATAATAAACTGAAAATGTAAAGAATACCTTCTCCCTAAGTATTATACTAGAGGCATTTCCTGCCTTCCACCCCTCTTTATACTTCATGCTGAATGCCAAGAATTCACGTCATTGAAAATTTTTCATAAAGAATATTGGTATTTACTTAAGAAGTAGAAGGTTATTAAAAAGAATAAAAGCAGACCTGGTTGTTTGAGTTCAATCAGCCTTAATCAGGACTGGACAAACCAATCACTGTGTCACATTGTGTGAGTTTCCTAGGGCTGTGAGATCAAATACCACAAACTAGATGACTTAGAACAACAGAAATGTAGTTCTGGATGTCAGAAGTCTGAAACCAAGGTGTTAGCAAGATTGGTTCCTTCTGGAGAATCTGAGGGCATATCTGTTTCATGCCTCTTTCCTGACTCCTGAGGGTTTTCCCACAATCCTTGGTTTCCTCGGCTTATGGATGTTATCATTCCAACCTCTGACTTTATCTTCAAGTGGTATTTTCCATGTGTTTCTGTCTTCACGTGGTCATTTTGTCATGAGGCTATCAGGTGTATTTAATTAGGGGCCCACCCTCCTCCAGGATGACCATATTTTAACGAATTATATCTGCAAGGACTCTGTTTTCCAAAAAGTTCACTTTTGGTGGTTCTGGAAGTTAGAACTTCAACGTATCTTTTTACTATTAACAGACACTTAAAAAATATAGATACCTGGATCCTAATTCTCAATCCAATTATCTTGTGATGGGTATTAAACATAGGTATTAAAATAAATAACCACTGTGATACACAAGATGTGTGAGTCCCTGCTGCAGATAGCCATTAGGATGATACCCCGAAGGCAGTTGTATCTTTGCTTAATGCAAACCTACTATATGAATACAGCTATTTTGATAGTGGCTATTTTTCCCTTTACAAATGTCATTTTCTACTCTGTTAAGGAATAACAACTTCTTTACACAGAGTGCTTCCCAGTGGATTTAAACAAGAACTCATTGACTGACGCTACTTATTTCAAAATATATCCATATTTGAGATCCTCATTCCCAATAAACATGACCACAGGAAAAATCCTCACTTGCTCAAAATAAAGTACTTCTTTCCCACGAAATATCCATATGCTGTACATTAACCTTTCTCTATCTAGGAGAATATCAATGCAAACACTCGTATTTCCCTTCTTCGAAAGTTGCTATATATAACTTCCATCTTTTGGCATGCACGTGAGAAATCAGCACTGCCATTAACAGCAGATGGATTGAGACTCAGCCACATTTTCCTGCTCAGAGGCACTGTCTGCTTGGCATGTGGAACTGCGTTTCCTTACCCGCTAATCCTCATGTGATACGTGACTCCCCACCCATAGTAACCTCCCTGAGTCGCAGGAACTATTTGTGAACAATTGTCCCAATCCCTTGACATTGTAGCTTGACTCCCTATGCTCTGATTCCGAATCCATATATAGACACAAGGACACTGCCCAGTTTCGCTTTTAGGAAAGTCAGACTGCTATCGATAGGGAAGACTCTGCAGCAGATCAGGTCAGAACCCCAGTCTCAAAGTAATTAAGCATTTTGTGGGAATAGTTATTCTCATCATTTTGGATGTACTTACATTTTCTGCTTTCTGGCACCTGGTTAGTCAACAATAAAAGCATGTCTGTGCCCATATTCCCCTTTCTGTTACAAAGTTTACTAATGTATTTTAAACTAGTTTGTTAGTTTCATGCTCTATTACATGCTATAATATAGAAACCTCCCCCCAAATGATAATGACTCAAATACAATAGAAGTGTTTTTTTGCAATCATCTAATAGTCCATGTTGGGCATTCTTAGTCAGCGAGTGATTTTCTTCCCTGCAGTGACCCAGGGACCCAAGCTCTACCCATCTTTTGAATCAATTTTCTCCTAAAGTGTCCTTGACATCATCGATATCAGCATCATCGTCACCTGCATTCAGTAGGCGCAAAGAAATTTTACAAACTTCAGCTTGAAATCAATATATCTTTTAAAACTCACATTTCATTTCTGAGAACTAATTATATGGACAAGCCTTTATGCAAGGAATGGTGAGAAATGTAGTCTGACATGAGCTCAGGAAAAAAAGGAAAATAGGATTTGGGGAAACACTAAACAGACTCTGCCACAACTGAGCATCTTTTAAAAAATCTGTGTGACTTAACATTTGAATTTTTTCTTTCTAACATCAGATTCAAATAAAGGCAACTCAAGTTACCTTTCATGTAATAACCAGAGCTTCTAGCCACACTACCAGAACACTGGGACTTCCTGTTATTGCAGCAAGATTGGTGACAAGCATAACCACAATAACCGTTCTCAATTTATTGCAAGAGAGAGGGATTTTCTGACAAGAGTGAGCTGAGGCCATTAGTCTGATTAACGCTGGCATAATCTAACACCAGGGAATGGCAAACTGTAGAGCACAGGCCACCTCTGGCCTGTGTCTGTTTATGTAAATTAAGTTTTATTGGCACACAGGCATGCTCATTTGTTCACATATTGTCTATGGTTGTTTTCCTGCCAGGACTGCAGAGTTGAGTTTTGCAACAGAGACTGTATGCCCTGATTGTGAAGATGCATATGATCTGCTCCATTATTGGAAAAGTTCGTTGAATACTTGTCTACAGCATGGGTCTTTAAGCAGGGTACTTAAGACTCTAAAGGTGCTTTGGCTTATCGTAAGAGATGTGGGAGATATAACTGATGGGATGATCGGTCCTCTCTGGTCTTCTACAAATGCAGCTCCATCTGAGTCTTGTCTCTATAGGGTTCAGTGCAAACTTCCATTTGGAAAAATACACATTAAAAATCAATTACACAAAGCCATTATTGTCTAGAACGTGAAGAAAGAGAACCAGGTCTTCCTTCCTGGAGGTCTGCGAAGTCTCAAAAAGAGATAGGCAGGTGCCTTCACCTGTGTAGCAGAGGCATTTACATATCTGAAGGCATGTGCTTCCAGCTAGGAAATGCATTGCATGTGTTATAGGTGCCAAGGATAAGACAGTGTACATCAAAGACAGGATTTTGACTCTTAAAGAGCCCACAGTCTTGTGGAGGGAAGGCAGACAATAGTCAAAAACACAGCCTGGGTATTTTATATAATTTGCTGGAGAAAATATGGCAAGAACATGGATAGTGAGGGATGGAGTACAGCGATCCTGTTTTATTTTGGAAGAGCAGGGAATGTCTTCTTGAGGAAGTGACCTGGGATTCTATAGGGATGAAAAACACCATGGAGACCTGAGGAGTGTCTGGAAGCAGTTGTAACAGCAAAGAAACAAAGTTTTTCGGGCATCAAGGTAGCTTTGCTGCTTGCTGGTGTCGCGCACATGTGTCCAGAAGGCCGGCCTTGTCTTTGCTTATCCACCTGGCAAAAACGTACTCATTGTCATATAAAACTTTGCTCAAATGCACCAGTTTGTGCCATTTTTTCATTGACTTAGGCAGAATTCACACTCTCTCCTTTTCTTCCATCATATCCTGAACGTCTCTATGCCAGTGTTATATATACAAGTTTGCAAAGACCTGAGGAAGGAGATAGGTTGAGGTGTTGGGTCTGGCTCTCTATCTCATCTCTCTGCACTCTACCTAGTGGTTTGCCTATCACTGATGCTTAACTATTATTATTATTGTTATTGTTATTATTATTATTATTATTATTTTAGAGACAAAATCTTACTCTGTCACCCAGGCTGGAGTGCAGTGGCTCAATCATAGCTCACTGTAGCCTCAAACCCCTGGGCTCAATTGATCGTCTTGCCTTAACCTTCCCAGTTGCTGAGACTACAGGCATGTGCCACCATGCCCAGCTAATTTTTAAAATCATTTTCTAGAGATAGGGTCTTGCTATGTTGCCTAGGCTGATCTTGAAATTCTGGGCACAAGCAATCCTCTTGCCTCTATCTCCCAAAGTATTGGGATTATAGGCATGAGCCAACATACCTGGCCAACAATTATTGAATGTGGTTATGTGTAGACCCTAGAAAAATAAAGTGAGCAATAAAACTATTAATTATAATAGATGACATTTGCTGAACATTTATTTAGAATACTGTTCCAAGACCCTAACATATGTAGGCTCATTCAATACACCCAATAACCATATATGTTAGGGATTATCCTTATTTATGGAAGAAGACTCTGAAACACAGGAAAGTTAGTGTGTCAGAAGTCCTACATTCTAATAATAACAAAAAAAAATACAAACATAATACCTGATGATCAAATACAAGGCATTTAATGTGGATTGTTTTTTTTTAATTTTTTAATTTTTTATGTTTTTGATTTATCATAGAGATGAGGTCTTACCAAGTTGCCCAGGTGGGTCTCAAACCCGCCGGCTCAGGCAATCCACTCACCTCAGCCTCCCAAGGCGTCTGGAACAAACACTCTTATGATACCCATCATGGAAGAGGGAACCAGAATGCAAAAAGATTAAATGACTTGTCTAACATCACATGGCTGGAACATGGCAGAATGGGGTTCAAATTGATATGAATTTGGTTCATTATCTTTGCCCATCTCATGTGATGTGATATGTTGGTATTAGAAAGGAAAATAATTTTAAAAGCCCTCACCAACATATTATAAAGCTGGCTGTTCAAAGTAAACGTTGAGAAGAATCCACTAATACTGTGTCCTTGCAGCTCGTCTGTGGCTAGCATCATTGCATCTTGCTTCTCTTGGTGAAGAATTCACTGCATTAAATGCTGTGTTTATTCTTGTCATCCTCACATTAGATGAGGAAGACCATGACCAGGTGCAAAAACAGAGTCGTAGGGTGAAAATACAACACAGAGAATGCAAGGGGATTATTTATAACACAGAGTCCTGAGCTAAAAAGACTGCGTGAGGGGAGTTTAATCATTTCCTAGGGAATCAGGTAGCACGTGGACAGTGGCAACACAGAGCCCCAGAGGGTCAGGGTTGCACCAATTAAAATGACTTCCAGACACTTAACACATACACTACTTAGCTGGAGACCAATGACATGTGCCAGCAGGAAGGAACAAACAGCGTCTGATGTGCTTTGCGTCTGTCCCCCTTAAACAGTGAGGCAGTTGGAGTAACGTAGTTGTTGCCAAACAACTCGAATAATTTCAGGTTCTGTGATAATGAGCTGGTAGCATTATAACTCTAGCTGGCATGTCTTGATACAAGGGGAAATGTGCAGTCCAGTTTGACTCTTTAAATAGCTATCTGTGCTAAGCCTCACATGAAAGGAGTGACGGCTTGGTGATGTATTTTTCTTCCTGCAAGCTAGCTTGTGAAACTACACCAGATACAGTTCAACCGATTCTCCCGTAATTTTTTTCTTCTCTTTCAATTTATGCCTTTCTGCTTAATTGGGACAGAACTCTAAACTCAGTTTAAGCAAAAATGAGGAAAATATCAAGGATTTATTCATTTTCATGTAGCCCGTGTATCTAAGGGTAGGACTGACTTTCTTCGCCAGTATCCTTGAGAAGTTCTGTTTCTCTGCTTCTCACAGCTGCTTTTTTTTTTTTTATTCAATATTTTTTATTATATTGTGGGGTACAGTTAAGGGTTAAGTATACAAATATGCTTCGTTCAGGCACCCTTGTTGATAAGAGGTGTCACAGCTGCTTTCATCTTTGTTGATTTTCTTCTCAAGCAGGTTCTCATGTGGTCACTGAAAACTCTGCATTAAAACCCCACTGTGTTAGTTCCCTAGGACTACCTTAACAAATTACTACAAACTGGTGGCTTCAAACAACAGAAATGTACTCTCTCACAATTCTAGAAATCTGAAATCAAGTAGGCTGCAGGGTTGGTTCCTTCTAGGGACTGTGAAGGAGAATCTGTTCCCTGTATTCTCTTAGCTTCTGGGGGCTGCCAGCAACCCTTGGCTTTCTCTGGCTTGTAGCATCGTCACTTCAGTCTCTACCTCTGTTGTCACTGGGCCCTCCTCTCCATGTGTCCCTGCGTTTCAAATCTCCCTCTCCTTTTTCTTATAAAGACACTGGTCATTAGTATTAGGGCTACCTGAATCCAGAATGATCTCATCTCAGGAGCCTTAACTGAATTACATGGGCAAAGACCCTTTTTCCAAATAAGGTCACATACACAGTCACCAGGGTTTTGGACATAGATATATCATTTGGGGAACACAATTTATTTACTACACATACCAATGAATCAACCCCATTGCAAACAGAGAAAACCTCAGAAGTCCTAGGCTAATGCTCACTAGCTCAAATCACCTGAATTAAGTCATATATTCATCTTTATGATAATCATGGCAGCTAGAAAACTCCAGTGACATCCAGTAGACATTGGCCAGTTCAGGACAACTGCTGATCCCAGATAAAGACCACACCAGTTTAAAGAGCATACAGTCACACAAAACATTGCTAGGAATGCTTGACAAACAGAGTGTGCACTCAATGTGTTAAGTGCATTAAAAGATATAATTAAAAGAAAGAAAAAGTTAACTTGGAAGAAGTTGTTACGCAGTGTCGCTACATACTACACACTACGTGCTACATACTTGCTACCAAGTTCATTTTGGTCAAAAATGCTTGGGCCACTTTCAGGTCATTAAAGGATTCAAGAGTGTGGTGTTGGCTCCAATTGGTGTCTACATGAAAAGGAAACATTTAGAAAATATTGAATTTTTTTACTAAATTATTTTACTGAATTTTTGGCACATTGTAGGCATTCCTGAAGTAGTTTATTGAACGATGGGATAAAATACTGAATATCTTAACTGAATTCTTGGTGCACTGTAGTCATCTCTTAAGTATAGTCCTACACTACATGACGTTTCAGTCAATAGTGGACCTCATATATTACTATGGTCCCATGAGATTATAATCAAGCAGCCCTATACAGGTGTACCGTTTTTAATCCTTTAGCGTGTATTTTGATTCTATCTCTTCTATACTTAGATATGTTTTGATGCACAGATACCATTGTGTTATACTTGCCTACAGGATGCAGTACAGTCACATCCAGTGCATGTTTTTAGCCTAGAAGTAATGGGTTGAACCAAATACCCTAGGAGTGGAGTAGGCTAGACTATTTAAATTTGTGTAAGTACATTCCGTGATGTTTGCACAACAAAATCACCAAGCAATGCATTTCTCAGAACCTGTTCCTGCCATTCTGCCATGCATGACTGCAGTCTATTGAGTGAAAGTGTAAAAAAAAGAACATATGAATACAAAATAATAAAAAAGATGAATAAATGAATGAGCATCCATCCTTCTCTTTTCTCCTGAGTTTTTTTTTTTTTATTTTCAAAAGTGTGGTTGGATTTTTGTCTTTATATTAAAATAATAATAATCATAATGCCCTGAAAACTTGCAACACAGTTCCAGGTGCAGAGCAGGTGTGGAATTCAGTTTTTGTTGTTTTTGCCCATGCTACTGCTCCGCCAAGCTGGGCAACACAGTGGACACTCAGGATGATGGTTAATGCATTTTTTTCTCTCCTCTTTCTTTAGACTCTTTCACATTCTTAAACAATTAAGGAAATGACTGTTTTAATGAACACACCACATCTTCAGCAGAGCCTCTTTGGCCAATGACCTGTGTTGTTCTGCTGTTTACATATTTTATGAAGCACCTGCTTGGTCTCAGGCATCATCATGGGAACTGGGAATATGATGGTAAACTAGCAAAGGTTCTGCATACCCCCTCTCAGAAGCTTACATGCTCATAGGAAGAGGTCAAGATATACACGCAAACCAACTAGGTTAATACATTTGAGATCATGGGGGAGGGGACTGTTTTTGTACGGGAGGCAGAGCTAACCTGGAATTTGAAAGCTGGAGTTTGCTAGGTTGCTTCGATGAGGGCAGGGACTAGACATCACACCAAAAAGGACAGTGAAACCCTAGTGACAATAAGGGTGATCTGGTTGTTGGTTTTATGCAACTACAGGTACTGAATCCATGCTGCTGATTGCTAGGAGGAAATTCTATGGTCCATCTCACAATTAAATACCATAGAAAAGGAAGACATGGGGAAAAAACTGGAAAAATATTAGTATGCAAAGGAATACAGGCTTGCATATGAGGAAGAGGCGTCATTGATATATGTGAGCCTCATGGTCACTCCCTTTTCTAAGGAACAAGTCAAAAAAAGACCTTGGGTCCGTAGAGGTTCTCATTTCATCCTTTATAAAACTACCTTTTTGTAATCTGTCTTTGGAGTTCTTAAAGGAAACAAAACAAAACAAAACCAAACCCCGTGTCTTGCCTATTTGAAATTCTTGGTCTTTTTTTATTTTTCGGTGAGATCAGGGTTTTTGCAGGGCAGTATTCTTTATTATATCTGTCAGAAGGCTCAGAAATCGGTGGTGATGGTGACTAAACCACAGTCCTTCTGAATCTCCCGCAAGGTAATCTACCTAAAGGTGAATATCACCTTCACCCACTTCTTTTCTGATTACAGTGATGTCTTGCTTCCTGAGAGTTAGGCCATCTTTACTTCAAATTATTTTTGCAAGACTATCTGTCACTCTAAAGTAACCAAAATGCAGGTGTTTTAAATGAAAACAAACAAAAATGGGTTTTGTTTGTTAAATTTTATGGCATTTATCGAGGTCTCTGGAAACTTCTAGAGGTGATTGTAAGACAGAGGGGATAAAAAAAAAAAACAGAATTCCCTTCCTCTCATTATTGTAGTTTCAATTCCAGGTAGGTAGTTTTTAAATTTTTTAAAATTTATTTATTCAGTGAACACTTAACAAGCATATACCATGTGCAAAGCCCCATGTGAGGTGCCAGTGACCAGTCCTTATCTCCTTGGAAATTACATTCTGGTAAGTGGTGGGGGAGAGGTACACGCCAAAAACAATTTCACAAACAATTATTTAATTGCAGCTGGATTAAGTGCTCGAGTGGGAAGTACAGGGAATAGATACAATTTAAATGAGGAAGAACAGAAAAAAAGGTGGCTATTTTCTTCATCCCTGTAACCCTGGGTTCGAGACAGCAACAATCTGAGTGAATGAATGAATGAACATGGATGACATATAGGGAGGACAAGTAAGAATCATCTTCTAGCTGAATTCTTAATTATAAATAGGATGCCAAATGAGGATCCTTTCCTTTTCAGGGTCTTTCTGATGGAATTAATTTGCTTTGTTGAAACTTCTAAAGAGTATCCTCTTTCCCTTATTTTTTCCCTTCCTACTTGAAGTCTCCTAGATTCTAACTATGGTGAAAACCAACTTCATCATGGCTTTTAGGATTATATGGTTTTCAAAAAAAATGCAGAGCAATCTGCCTTATCAGTATCTCTTCCAATTAATGTAATCTTGTTTCTGTTATTTCCACCATATTTTTCAATCCAGTGAGCCTCATTACATTTGCAAGTGCATTAAATTAGAGCCTCTATAGAAGGAGAATGATGATTATCAGCTAATTTAATTATGTTTCTACATTTGCAGCATTTAATGATGTCTGCCATTGTTGTTGGGGATTCTTACATTGGCTCTAGGTAGAAATTAGCTCTGATCCCATGTAAAGTTTACGTTATCAGATAATACTTGACAGCTCATTGAGGTACATGTTCAGTAATTTTTGAATCTAATCAAAATTGATTTATGTGCAATCAAATTATAGGAATAAAGAAACAACTTCACCTAATTTAGTTGCTGATTATAGTGCTGCCTGCCTCTGAAGTCACACCAATATGCATCTCTTAGTTTTATACCAACATTGCATCAAGCTCTAAATTTCCACAGGCTTTTTTTTTTCCTTCAAATTGCATAGTGGTTCAGCACTTCTGATCTTCTGATATCCATCAGATTGAACATCTATGCCTCCTGTGTTTTGTGTCCTGTTCAACAAATGCTGCTTGGGCATTTTTCAAGTGTTGAGCTTGGGACTCTTGCCCTGGAAGCCCAGGTCACCCATGAATGTAGGAGGGAAGACTCATGGGAAAGGAGGAGTGGGTGTTTCACAAGCTGGGAGCCGAGGTTTCAGAGCGCTGATTCATCATTCTCCTTCCTTTCCTATGGGTTCTCAACCCAGTCAAAAAAATTGGTACACAAACCCAGTGGGGATTAAAGTAAAGGATTCAGTGTATTACCAGGGAGGCTACATTAGAAAATGATTTTTTAATGTTTGTTCAGCAACCATTTCGGTCATAGTTATTGTGTGTCAGATATAAAAACCTCATGTAATCATTATGACACTCTAAAGATAAACTATTATTATTCCCCATGCACACTTTAAAGCTGAAGAAACTGAGGCACTGAAAGCTGAAATATTTTGCCCAAGGTCACCCAGCTGGCTTGTGAAAGAACAGGATTCCCATTCAGGTGGTCTAACTCCAGATCTGCACTGCTAAACGTTGAGTGCATGGTGCCTCCAAAAGCTGAAATTCGCATTCTTTCCTCCATTTCTCTTAGCCCTACAACCATATTGAGATCTAGTTAGTGGCTGTGTAGTTTGGAGGACATGGGTCTACCACAGAGGAATATCTGGAGAAGGAACTTGAGGCTTGCTTCTAGGAAGTGGGTCCCTGGAACTGCCCCAAGTGCGCCTACCTGCCCTAGGTGAGCTTAGGAAGCAGGTGTGAAAAAAACAAAAACAAAATAAATAAAAGCACTTACTTCTTGGAGGTAGCAGGGGAGAGAGAGAGAGAGAGAGAGAGAGACATACACACACACACACACACACACACACACACACACAGAGAGAGAGAGAGAGAGAGAGAGAGAGGCTCACCCATTAGAATATCATCCATCAGGAAAGTCATTTCAGTCCCATGATGTAGATGGAATGAGGAAGACGATTGAAAACTTGCTCCTTAAAACAGTCAAAACAGTAAAGCATTGGATTAAGTCCCTAGGTCATGAGGGAGGAAAGCATGAAGGATGAGAAGATGAGAATTATTAACCCCTAGACTGAATCTTAAGAATATAAGATGTTCTTGAGACATGTGATGGATGTAGAAAATTGCCAGGCAAATAAACAGCATACACAGTCTAAAATCCAAAGCACAAAAGCTAGATGGGTCAATGGCCCTGTGAGACTGGAGAAAGGGCTGGAATTTGGTGGAAGTTGAAGCTAGAACCAAACTGTGAAAGGCCTTGGGTGCCCCACAAGGCAGAGATTATGTTTGAGTGAAATAGACTGTTTCTTGGTACAAAAGGAGAACTTTCACAAAACATTTAGACATCCTATAATACTGAGTTTCTCAATCTCTCCCTCAAGGGGTCATCCTCAACCATTTCTTATTCAAGGCGCACTCTCAGTGTCACTAAATGTGCCAACAACAATAACCACAAGATTGTTGCTGCCATGTATTGGTGTCTCTGAGTGTCCATAAAGGCATCTATCTATGGGTCACCAAGCATAAATGTATATTAGCTTGGCCAGGCTCCCTTATCTGTTTAGGAAGTAAAGATCCAACCCCTTCCAGTCTGTGATGTCTCTGTGATATTGGTTTCATGTTGCATTCTGCCTGGAGGCTATAATCTTAAGAAGGTATACTCTGTTGTAGCCAAAGTATATTTTGCACCTTGCTAAAAATTTGGCTGCTTTCCTACAAGGGTTCATTGATTAAAAACAACTGGTTTTTCCCTAAGACTGGAATACGTTCCAATAGTGGAATGTGATTTTATTTTTCATGGTGCATGGGTAAGCATTTTGTTGTACTTTTAGGCAAGTATTTTTATCAACATCTTATTAGGTTATTTTTCAAATATAGAAAAATAAAAGAACCATAAGCACCCATATACCCACCATTCAGATATTACAATGAACATTTTTATTATATTTATTTTATCACATATCTATCCATCCCTTCATTCATCAATTCACTGTATTTTTTAATGCATTTCAAAGTGAATTGCATCAATGCCCTACACTCTTCAACAGGATGTGGCTCTTTAATGAGAGTTCATGGTTTGTCTGTGCTCTGCATTTTCGAGGTAAAATTTATATATATTGAAATATACAAACCTTAAAAGGACTTTTGGATGAGGTTTAACAACTGAGTACACTTGTGTAGCATGAAGCTCTATGAAAGCATAGAACTGTCACTCCTCAAAATTTATATTTGTAATGTGCATTAGAAAAAATATGCATATATGAATATTAAACCTATGATTACATGGAAGTTTAAATGAAAGAGTGAATACGTGTGTGTGTGTGTGTGTGTGTGTGTGTGTATCTATATATGTATATGTATATGGGGGTGCCAAAATCTGTATACACATTTTAAGAGATGTTATCATTACTTTTTGAAGCTAAATTAGATTATGGTAGCAATGTGTAGTATGACGTTCCCTCACCCGTGCTTCTGCCATTTTCTTTGACTCTTCTGCCTGTCACATGGTAACAATAGCATAAATTTGATTAATGCTATATTTTGAGTGAACATCATATTTAAAATGTGTGTGTATATATATATATACATTGGCACCCCTGTATATGTGGGTGTATGTGTGTAATAAACTAATAGGTGACATGCAGATATGGCAAAAAGTGTAATTGTGATGGAAGCCCATCTGTGTCTGGCAATTGCAGGCCTAGGGGAGAGGTAACCTGATCCCATTAGCATTGTCTTCAGAAAGAACATGAGCATATAAAATGTGCAAGACTACACTGATGTAACGCCCAAGATGAATGGAAGGAAACACAGTGTTACTCATCTAATTGAGGATGTTTAACGACTTTTTGCCCTGAGACTACCAACAGTTACAATTTTTCAAAGTCAGCCTTGATTTATGTTTTATTTTTAAGTACTCATTAATGTCACAAATACTTAAGTTGGGATCAGCTGTCTTCATTAAAAAAAAATAGGTTATGCCTTCATCTTTTGACCCTGAAACATGTAGATAAAAATCAACATTAATTGGCAGGATGAATGAGAGTGGTTAGGGTGGGTGTCTGGCTGCAGTATTCTTAGAAAGAGTATTGAGAAAGATGCTCACAGCCCCTTAACTAGAGATGACAACTAGATTTTAATTAACAGCAGGTGAGTCTTGTGGCCAGTCATTTGACATTTAGGAAATAGCCTTTCCCTTCAAACCACATTTATTTCTAGCTTAATTAGTCCTTCTGAGATAGCCTTGCTATTAGCAACAGCCTTTCCATTTAAGATCCTTTTAATCAGACCTTTTATTTTTTATTTTTTATTCTTCTCATTTTAGTACTAGCTTAATGTTATAAAGAACCTAGACTAACTCATTTTAATGACCTCTGCTACATAAATGCTAATTTTACATTTGGCCTTATTTCAGTAGAATTTTTTTTTTTGAAGACCATTGCTTTCAGAAGGACAAAAATGGAAAGATTAAACCCCTTAGTGTCATCTGCCTGAAAAATCCTGTGGTTTCTTCTGACAGGAAGAGGGTTTTCAAATCCCTCCTTGGTCTAAGCTTCTGTGCTTGACATCTCATTATTTTACTCTGTTACTTCAGCGTCACCTTCACCCAGTTAATTAAGTAACTCATTGAATGTATTATTCAGTTTTGATTCCCCTGTCTGTGACAGAGAGGGATGGGAGATGCTTCTTCATTCTTCCCCTCCTGCCTCTTTCTCTCCTACCTACATCCAAGGAATGGAAAAGAAAGAGGAGGAGAGGGAGAAGAGAGAAGATATTAATTACTTCATCAATTCATCCATTCCTAGAGCAGATAGTTTTATGTTTTTCATGATACTGTACTTGAAAGAAGATGCAGTTGAGAATCATGTGGATAATGGTAATAGGTCTTGATGGTGATAGAAGAACATCACTATATGCAGGCACTGTTTTAGGTGTCTTTCTTGCATAGTCTTATTTAATAGTCATAACAGCCCAATGAGATAACTATCATTCATATTGCCACTTTACAGGTAAGAAAGCTATTTACTTAGCTAATTTGTTCAAGTTCTAGTGGACACCAGAAACCTAACTTTAACCCCAAACCAGCTGATTGGTGATGCTTATATTAGGAATATCTGTTAGATATCTTTGTATTTGTAGTCAAGTTTATATTCCTAAAATGGGTGGGTTAGATTTATGATGAAAATATAATGGCAAGGATATTCAAACTATAGATCACTTACATCATTTAGGCTTTTAATTACAGGTATAGAGAGAGACAATTGACTTCTTCTAGGGCTGTGGTCCTCTCTCTCCAAGAATATTATCCTTTAGGGACATGTGGCCAAACTGCTACAATATATGGCCCTTTATTTGTGTACATTAGACTTCAATTAAAAACATGTTTAAAAGTATCTTTTTGAGTGTATTTGGATTTGGTGGAGGGAAGGAGGCTACACTTGAACGTAACTAGTTGGCTGTTGACCCCACTGGAAATAAACAAGACAAGACATTTAATATGGATGGAAGTAGAGAGAGAATATTTGGAGGGTGTGTGCACAGGAAAAGTGAAAGAAACACTAACATGAAAAGGCAGATAGAAAATTTAGAAGGTCAAAGCCAGAGTAATTGAAATAGAGCCCTGGAAATTGTGAATCTAAGAAAAAGAATTGGAGGTTAGGAGATAGGTAAGAAGGAAGACAAGGGAAAATAAAGAGACAAAGAGAATAAAACAAACGAAAAAAGCATGTGTGGTGGAGGTATGTTAATGCATATTTAAGAAAAAAAAGGCAGAACATTATAAAGAAACTGAAATAGAAATAATTTTTTAAAACTCTCTTTATTCTAAAACATCTTTTGTGAGGGAAAGACCTCAAGGAAAGGGCAAGCTGTGTAGGGAGGGAAGTAAAAATCAGGCTCAAGCATCTTGTTTTTAAAGCTACTCCATTTATTACTGAATGGATACTAAGTGTCAGGTACTGTTCTAGGGGTGAGGATGCAGCAGAGAAGAAACAAAAGAGATTCTCTGCCTGCATGGAACCAAGATTCTAGTGGATGTGGCCATATAAAAAGGAACAAGAAAACCAAGGTCATAAAAGCAAATAGTGATAAGTGCAATGAAGAAGACAGAACAGAAATGTTGGGGCATTTTTGGATGTCAGGGGCTGAGCTCACTTATGGACTGGTGTCTGAAATGACTTTGGGATGGGGAGAAGGAGCAGCCACTGGGATGCCCAAAGCAGCAGCTCCATGGAGAAACAGCAGGTGTATGCAAACACCCTAAGGTGGGCATGCACTTGATGCTTCTAGAAGCTATGAGGAAGTCACTGTGGCTGGGCAGGGTGGCTCATGCCTGTAATCCCATCACTCTGGGAGGCAGAGGTGGGAGGATTGCTTGAGTCCAGGGGTTCGAGACCAGCCTGGCAACATAGTGAGACCTTGTCTCTACAAAAAAAAGGAAAAAATTAGCTGGGCATGGTGGTGCATACCTGTCATCCCATCTACTCGGGAGGCTGAGGCAGGAGGATCATTTGAGCTCAACAGTTGGAGGCTATGGTGAGCCATGATCATGTCACTACAGACACTCCAGCCTGGGTGAAAGAGTGAGAACTTGACTCAAAAAAAAAAAAAAAAAGTCATGTGACCAGAGGGAAATGAGCAAGAGGAGATGGGGAAGGTCATTAAGGACAAGGCTAGTAGGTCTACGCAGGGAGATAGGTTTCATTCTCAACAGGATGGGAAGCCCCTTGGGTTTCAAATAGATAAATCCCACAGCTTGATTAATGTTTCATCAGGAGATGCTGGGTTTGGTTTCTGAATCGGCCTTATTTATTGCGTGTCCCGGACATCACTTCATCTCTTGGAACCCTAGCATCCTTCTGCTTGGAGGGCAGATACTAAGGAAACGTATTGCATGGGGTTACTGTACAAGTCAAGCAGGAAGAGCCCATAGGCAGGGGCCTGGTGTAGAGCCCAAGATCACTGCAGGCTGGCTCAAAACTGAAACCAAAACAGACAACCGCAACAAAAGATTTGGGGAAACGGGCCGGTTGTGATAGAGATAGCCAGGAGGAAATTTTTAAAAAAATCTGAACTCAATGGAGAAATAAAATGACTTCAGGTACAGAATGGAGATCACATGTCCGTTCTCATCAGCTATTTTGCTGAGATGGTATTCCTATGGTTGTTTTGATCATGAGGCAGTATTTCCTTGCCTGGGTATCTGTGGTTGTTATAAAGTCCATCTGGGGAGGAGGCAGAGACTCATGTCTCTTGCCGCTGTTGATGGATTTCAGCGGAACAAAAATGAGTCCTAGAGGTGAGAAGGCAGACCCGGCATGGGTGTTTTGCTTGAAGTATTCCTTTGAAGATGCAGTGCCCGAGTAACACCAGCAAAGCTCCTCTTTAGCTAAAGTGCCTGCCAGGCCTAACCAACCTGGAATTTATTGATAAGACTTAAGCAGCCACAAGGCCTGTGACCTCAGCGAGTGACTTAGGCTGACTTTATCAGCGGTGGTGCTTCGTTTCATTATATTTGCTATTACTGGCGCTGATCTTTTTTCTTAAAACCTGTTAACCTTATACAAGGGGATGGGACCATTTGAGCTCTCAGACAGGAAGCTGATGAGAAATTGTAAGCCTCCAAAATAGGCTGAGAGAACTTCCTGTTGTTCAGGTCCTGGCAGAGTTGATGAAAAATAAAAATAAAAATAAGAAGGAGAGTGAGGGAGAAAGAGAGATTCAAGCATCGGTACTTGGTATGTCTGCCTGGAGTTTGGTTTCTCTTTGGGGCATGACGTTTTCCAGTCCTTGGTTTAAGGTGGTGATGGCTGCGCCCATTTCACAGGTGAAGCTTTGGGGTACTCCTGTGCTGATGTGGTGCTATTAGGAGGGCAGGTCACGTGTCCAGATCTAACATCTATGGTTTATAGACCAAGACATAGTCTTCTTCAATAGGTGTGTAAAAAATGTTCTTGAAGTCTTCAAGTTTATAGACCTTTTTAGCTTGGCTCAAGAAAGTCATGCAATTACTTGGTTTTGAGCCAATCATTGATGACTAATTGGCCGTATGAGTTAGTGATTTAGAAATCCAGATTCTTTGTGAACTCATTATATGAATTTCATATTGGAAAACATCACACACACACATACACACAGAGAATATATACTTTGTTATATCAAGTATAGTGAATAATTAATGGAGGCTCAAAATGTGTAGAAAAACTAATACATAGTAAAACTGCCTCTGTTATGTGTTCATTTATTCCTCCATAAAAATATTCTTTCTATGGATGATGTTTCCACTTTGAGAAAGTGATGATGAATGCAACAGGAAAGCATATTGGCTGAGTTCCTAAGATCACCAGTTTTTGAGTTACACAAACCAAGTTCTCAAGTCCCAGAAGTAACAATTGCCAGTTCTGTGACCTTGGACAAGAAACCAAACTTCTCTGAGTTTGTTTGCTCTAAAATGGGGATAAAATGGTGCCTGCCTCATGGGATTAAAAGCAGTTTTATATTCAATAGAATATATGATATATACTTACATACAATATTATATATATTTAACTTAATGTATATACTTATGTGTAGTACCTAATATGTGCGTGTGTGTATATATTTATCACTAATAACTATTTTTTAGAAGGTTAGTTCTTGTTACCCTTGCCTTTGGGGCTCTGATAACCTTATGGAAAAGTCAGATATAGCATGAAATTCTCCGTAACTGCAGATGCAAATGAAATCAGCCCTATAGCAGACATACAGGTGGAAGGACTTCATGCCAGAAGGATCTGCTAGCACTGGGTGGGCACAGCAGAGGAGGAGGTGGCAATTGCTTTGGCAAGCAGACAATTGGGTGAACAGAAGGAAGATGATTCAAAAGGAGGGAATGCTGAAAACCAAGCTTCTGGAACATTAAAAAAAGGTGTGTGGACAAAAAACTTCAGATGGGGCATAGGGTCTGGGGAGGAGCATGGTCGGGCAGGAGTCTAGGAAGGTAGATGGGACATGGGTGGGACAAGACTGTAATTTCATTTGATCTAACATGTTTCAGGCTTTTGTCAACTCACAATTATTCTTGGATAATTATGGTGCCAAAGGGAGATTATTTTATTTATTTTACCCAACATAAACTATTTTGGTGCATTTGACCAATTGAACTCATGTATTTAGGTCAATATCGGATGCATCTGAACAAATTCAGGTTGAGTATTCCTTTTCTAAAATGCTTGGGGCATGCTGGAAACAGTGGTTCATGCCTGTAATCCCAGCACTTTGGGAGGCCAAGGTGAGAGAATTGCCTGAGCCCAGGGGTTTGAGACCCACCTGGGCAACTTAGTGAGACCTTGTCTTTACAATAAAAATAAAAATTAATAAAATAAAATAAAATTCTTGGCACCAGAAGTGTTTCAGGTTTCAGGATTTTGTTTTTGTTGTTGTTGTTGTTTGAATATTGACATATACATCATGAGATATCTTGGGGATTGGGACCCAAACCTAAACAGGTAACTTTGTTTTATGTACACAATATGCACATAGCTTAAGGGTAATTTTATAATTAACTTAATAATATATAAAATATTAATAGTTAATAATTTTGTGCATGAAACAAAGTTTTATTGAATTTTGACTGTGACCCATCACTTGAGGTCAGGCGTGGAATTTTCCATTTGTGGCATCATATCGATAGTTAACAAGTTTTAGATTAGGGAATTAACAAAGGCCTAACATCTAGGCTCAACAAGGAACTCAAATGTGCTAAAAAGAAAAAAAACAAACAACCCCATTACAAAGTGGGCAAAAGATATGAATAGACACTTCTCAAAGGAAGACATGAGCAGTCAACAGATACATGAAAAAATGCTCAGCTTCACTAGTCATCAAAGAACTGCAAATTAAAACACACTGAGATCCACCTAACTCCAATCAGGATGGGCATCATCAATAACTCAGAAAACAACAGATGCTGGAGAGGATGCAGGGAAGAGGGAACACTTCTACACTGTTGGTGGGAGTGTAAACTAGTACAGCCTCTATGGAAAATAGTGTGGCAATTCCTAAGTGATCTAAGACTCGACCTCCCATATGACTCCACAATCCCATATGACCCCTCAATCCCACTACTGGGAATATACCTGGAGGAACTCAAATCACTCTATGAAAAAGATACCTGCACAAGCATATTTGTGGCAGCATTTTTATTCACAATAGCAAAAACATGGAACCAGCTGTCCTGCCCATCGAAAGAGTTCTGGATTAAAAAAATGTGGTACATATACATGATGGACTATTATGCAGTCATAAAGAAGGACAAAATGGTGAACTTCACAGCAACTTGGATGGACTTAGAGGCTATAATACTGAGTGATTTATCACAGAGACAACCGAGTATCACATGTTCTCGCTCATAAGTGGACCTTGAACAACTATCGTAATACTGTAAGAAAGGAATTGGCAGTAGTGGGAAACTGCCAGGGGAGGGTGGGGGTGGGATTGGCAGTAATTGGAAACTGCCAGAGGAGGGAGACACACCTCATTAACAAAGGTACTTGCATAATGAACATTTGTACACCTAACCCTGAATTGTACCTCACATTTTTAAAATCAAAAATTAAAACATTAAAATAAAAAACATTACTAAACCTTGGAACAATGTACCAGATTTCAGACAGATTTATATTTGGTTTATTTTATATGTTTTATTTGACAGATAAAAATTGTATATATTTATCATATATAACATGGTGTTTTGAAATATGTAGACATTGTGGAATGACTCAGTTGAATTAGTTCACATATGCATTTCTGTTATATCTGATCATCTGACCCTCACAAATCTGAAATTCATAAAATAAACAAGCAAAAAAAAATCCAGCATTTAATTTTAAAATGCTTTTAATTTTAAAAGTCTAAAATGGAAGCACTCTCTAGATAACTGGTTGTGAATTGGGAAGCAAATTATATGGAATGACAGCAGAAAATCCCGCTAACCATGGAAGCAGGCACTAGAAGAATATTGAAATGCATCTAAATATCTTCAAGAACACAACGGCCTGAGTTTTTAGCAGCAGAATGAGACATTCTAAGGTCTCAGCATCCTGGAGGTCCTTGTTGTACTGGAATACTGAAACAAACAATCCATGTTTAGGAAACTGAAGACAGAATGGTCAAAATGACCAAGTCTCTGTGTTTAAATAGATCGGCCTTCGTGATCTATAGTAGTCAACATATAACTTCCTACCAAATTCCCAGGACAACATGTGTTATTGAGGTATTTAAGACATCCTTAACGGTAGCCTAAAATTCTGCTACTCTCCCCCAAACAACATCTGTGCCCCATGAATTGTGTAGGACCGCCAGTGCAAAAGAGTAAGTAATCAAAACTTTTTTTTTTTTTTTTTTTTTTTTTTTAGTTTTAGTCTCACTATTTAGCCCAGACTGGAGTGCAGTGGCCGCTCCCGGCCACCGCAGCCTCGACCTGCTGGGCTCCGGCGATCCTTCCGCCTCAGCCTTCTAAGTAGATGAAACTACAGGTGTGCGCTACCACGCCCGGCTAATTTTTTGATTTCTTGTAGAGATGAGGTCTTGCTTGCCCAGGCGGGTCTCGAACCCGTGGGCTCAGGCAATCCACTCACCTCAGCCTCCCAAAGGCGCGGGATTACAGGCTGAGCCACTGAGCCCGGCTAGTAATCAAAACTTTAATGGGAATAATCTGAATTCTCTTTTTGCATGTAAAAACCAAATGACAGGTCTGCAAGTAAAGCCGGTATTTGGAAAAAGAGAGAGAGAGAGAAAAAAAAAGCAGAGAAATGTAATTATCCTAAATTATTTTAAGATAGCTTTTCCTATTCTCACTTAAGAATTAAAATGAGTGTTTTACAGAATGAGTTACTAATAAATCACATGGCATAGGAGAGAATGTATATGCATCCATTTTTTCCTCTTTATTTTTATTTTATGAAAAAAATTAAACAGTTTCTAAGTTACTTCTTTGATGATTTTTCGAATTCAACATTAGTCATTGGAAGTTCAAGAACCATGCATTTAGATTCATATGCTTATTATTATACAAAAATAAACATTTGTTCCTGGCCTACCAACACTTAATTCCATGCTGTCAAACTTAGAAATATTCCAGTGGCAGCAAAAACCAAGAAGGTGGTTACTCTATGTTCTTTGATGAATGAAGATATTCACACAGATTGAATAACTGTTTTATTGCCCTAGTTTATATATTCTTTAGCCATCCAATGCCAAATATTTTACACTTAGTGTTGTCTTATTAAGAATACTCATTCCAGAGTATAGAACGTTGAGAGAAATAACCGGACCTGGTGGCTTATGCCTATAGTCCTAGCACTTTGGGAGGCCAAGGCGAGAGGATTGCTTGAGGTCAGGAGTTTCAGACCAGCCTGGGCAATATAGCAAGACCTTGTCTCTACAAAAAAGTTTAAAAAATTATCTGGGTGTGGTGGCATGTGCCTGTAGTCCCAGAGATATTCAGGAAGCTGAGGTGGGGGGATCACTTGAACCCAGGAGTTCAAGGCTGCAGTGAGCTGTGAGCATTTCACTGCATGCCAGCCTAGGTAACAGAGTGAGATCCCAATTTAAAAAAAAAATAGTTGAGAGAAAAAAGAGACATCTTTATCTATTCTAATTCTATGCAGGTTTCTTTGGAGCAGAGGAGGGGTGACGGCTACCATTTTTGTCTTGTCAATTACGTAAGGCTATAGACAATCAAGTCTGCATTCTTGGAATAGAGAGTTGGTTACTTAATCTTGTGGAAAGGGCTACTATCCATTTTCTACCAGAAAGCAAAATGCCAAACCAAGGTCGCAGGGACAGAAAAGATTGCTTCCCATGAAACTGTGGTTGACAAGATGGCTAGAGTCCAAGTGCATACTGCGGATTTCCAAGGAGAGCGGAGATACCACCCAGCAACCAGCAAGCTGTGTCATTGTCTCAGTCTGAGCAGTCACCAGGTCTTGGGAACCAGCAGCTCATCCCTGCACACACAACAGGAAGCATAAGAATGCTAATTTTTTTTTAAATTTTCAAATCATTTGTGCTAGCTCTGGTGACTTTCAGCTGTGCTGCACCTTCTTTAGTTGGCATAAATCTTGCTCTGACTGTTGGATGTCTTTCTGGACTATCTGAGTCCAAGGAGAAAATAAAATATTCAATTAAATGGTTTTGTTGGGTTCTTGTAATGTTAGGATCTTTACAAGAGTGGTTTAGTGGGTGTTGAGATACACCGTCTATCAGTATCAATTCCCAGGAGACTCGTCCTTTTTCTGATACCACCAGGGTCTATTTAATTGACCGAAATAGCAATGACCTGGAAGAATTATGGTACTTTTTAGAAACATTTTATATTGAGAAGAATAATAATTAGGGTAAAATATTATAATGTATCCAATAATCAATAAGATATACATAGAATCACATTTTATTTTACTTGACTTTAGAGTTGTGGGGTACAAGTGAGGATTTGCTGCATAAGTAGGTTGCTTGCAGGTGAAGTTTGGGCTTCTAGCAGGCTCTTTCCCATTGATAGTAGACCGGGTACCCAGTGTGATGCCACGTGCTCACCTCCCTCCTCCCTCCCCCTCCCTCACCCCTCTGGCAGTGTCCAGCCTCTGCCAACCCCACCCTTGTGCTCATGTGACCAGGAATCAGGGCTGGCTTATGAGCGGGGACATGTGGTATTCAGTGAATTGTTTCTGTGATTGCTCACTTAGTATGATGGTCTCCAGCTGCATCCATGTTGCTGCAAAGGACATGGTTTTGTTCTTCTTTATGACTTTATAATATTCCATCATGTCACGTATAATAGCATTTTGAAATTGCATTTATTACAAACATTTTGACCCCCAACTGTGTGGCAGCACTCTACGGCACACTTTATCTCACTTAAGACCAACACCCTCCTGATGATACTGGAACTATTAACCCCATTTTCTGAAAAGTAGAAACTGAGGAAAAGATAAGTTGCTTTGGAAAGCCACATAATTATTAAGTGGTAGAGTCAGGATTTGAAACAGAATAGACTGGTTTGCTTATTATATATTTTGACCCTCACTTAGCATGTAGCTCATTGAATTATTTTCTCAAATATCATGGTGACAATTTTCATTATCTTAGTATTTTCAAATGTACATTTTGACGCCTCTCCTCAAGAGGTCGATCTACTAATTAGGAACCAGGATACACACACTTTCACACACACACACACACACACACTCCTTAATGCAAATCCTTTATATTGACAGTGTGAAGAGTAGCTATATTTAGGTATCAGGCATAGGAGACACTGGGCAAATGCTTGTGACCCTCTAGAAAGGAATGGACAAACTTCTGCTGGGAGATACATGTTCAGGTTCTGGCTCCTCCTTCAGTGGCCTTGAGCCAGGATTGGTCCTCTGAACATCATACCAAACCAGTCGTTTTAGTGCACTAACCCTCTCTTGGGATTATCTTAAGGCAGAGATCCCAAACAAGCAACATCAACAGCATGATAACAAGAAAAACCCCACAGGAGGCTACACACATGCAAAAGATAACCCTGGAGGCCCTCCTGTTCAAATGGAAGGCCTGGGTTCTTGGGAGAAGGGACCTGATAAACTACTGAGTTGCTGTCAGACTGGATGGGCGTACACTTGCCTTCCTGCTCCCGCTTTCCCGATCTTCAGTTCAGTTGCTTAACACGAGTACACTAAACCTCAATTTGATAATTGCCTCCTCAAAACCGTTAATGAAGGTGCCTATCAGAGTATAAATAATTACTCAGTCATCTTGTGTTTGCAAACTGCATTCTGGCTGTTGATGCTCCACAGAGGTTTAAACCGGAGGTTCAGGACCCTCCCCGCAAACTCTCATTGACGTCAGAGGAGCTTCAAAAGCCCAGAGGACAGCCTCGTAACACAGTTCCCCAGCCAAGGCCTTCATCTTCACTGCCTTCCAGCAGGGACCTCTGTCATTTTCTCGTGCTATTTATACATCCACGGGAGCGTGGTCTTTTGGTCTCGGTGCTGGCGGTGCAGACAAGGTGTCCTCATCACAAGTTCTGCCCTGAGTCTCTCAGGCCTGGCCTTGATGCCCGTGAACTTGTTTTCTCCTCACTAACCGGTTTCACTCTTTGGAGGATATCCACTGCATCTCACCCAAGGCACACACTACGGATCCCTTAGGACTTCTTGCAGCGTCTTCCCATCTCTTCTTTGGCTGCGTCTCTTCATTATTCACAAGAGCTTATCCCTGGATGTGCTGGGCACCATCCAGGGGGCTAAAAGCCAAAAGAAAGACGAAAACCTCACACAAATTGAATGTTGTCCTGGGGTGCCGCTAGATGCTGAGAACTGATGTCCTGAGAGCAGAAGCCGCTTAGGAGACAGAAGCCATGCGAGGAACTTGGGCTTCCGGAGCTGGCATTTTTCGTTGTTGTCGTCTTGTTGAGCACACCAACTTGTTCAGCGTTGGCCGCTCACAGCACCTCAAGAAGTATTCTTCTTAAAAGCCAAGCTAAAATTATTCACCTCATGTAAAAACAAGTGCGATTTACATCCAATATGGGTAATTACTTTTACAGTTAATTAAAAGCACTCTCATTAAACTCCCACTGTGATACCAATGCATAGCTCTTATTTGCAAACAGACCCTGGGTTTGAGGTTTGAGATCACCTGGTGACATGAGACCCCTACCTGAGAGGGGGCTGCCTTCCTGGATCACATCTAATTGTGCTGAATTGGCGATTGACATTCCCCCCGCCCCCCCCTCCCCCAGCCGATGCTCGTTACCCAGCTCCACTTGTCCAAGTGGCTAGATTTTAAGATACAAAAGCTTCTTGTCTTCTGATAACCAAGCTACAAAAAAAAAAAAAAAAAATAGGACAAAGAGAACATCATAATTCACAAGAGGTAGGGGTGTCATCCTCAAAGAAAGAAATCAAGATGAATGCCCTGCTGTCTTTATTTGAATAAAAGCTTGTTTTGGGGATTGTTTTGTAGTCTTTCCGGCTTTACATCTTTTTCCTGCCTAAGAAAATATTTCCTCTCAAAGAAATTCTCCCCAAAGTCCCCTTAAACTTCCTCCAAATGTTTATAAAGGGAGCAGCTTTGCATTCCGACCTGCTCAACCAAGGTATGCTTTACTCTTTTGATTGAACTGATGTGCGTTGAGACTTTACTTAGTGACATGAGTTGCCTGTGGTGTGTGTGATTTGGGTGAAATTAGCTCTCACGTTCTCAGTTGTCTTCAATATTTAGATTTTAAAAACCTCAGTGTTTCAGAATATCCTGTGCCTTAAGAGAGAGATCTCTGCCATTTCCACACGTTCTTAAACACATACTAATAAAATCCTTCCTCCAATGATCACATTCCCGATGAGTAATCAGGACTGAGTAATTAAAACATACAGCCATTTGAGACTTACATTTTGAGGGGGCAGAAGCATTGTGATGTTTCAAGAAGTTGGCGGACCCAAAGAATCAGATCTTGCATACTTCTTGGGACGCGTGATATTTTTTGCAAAGTTATTTGCTTCCCTCTGCTGGTCATATGTGATATTGCGGGTGCTGAGCAGATTTGTGAATGGAAATGTTATCAAATGGATAAAATATATTAGTGCAAACATTTTTATACTATTTTTCATGTATTTAAGTTACCTTATTTGGAACTTTTTTTTAGTTAAGTGAGTGTAGACTTTGAAGAATTTGTCTGAAAGGTAAGTATGATTTCAAATCTGTACCAACTGTAGTTACAATACAACATAGTTACTCAATTTTTTGAAAGCAGGGGCACAGTCGTTTTCCTTAAAAAGGAAATTAACTTTAGGACCTTGATTTAAGTATTCAAGTTCAAGCACAATATATAATATAAGGACAAGTATAAAATACATAGCAGTTAGACCAGATGGATTTCTATCCCCTTATACCATTAACTATCAGACTGATGTGAAGTCAATCCTCTATACTCTTTAAGATTCAGTTTTCTCATCTGCAAAATAGAAGCGCTGGGCCAAAGGGTCCCTATAGCTTATGTTTCCTCTTAAAGTCTGAGTGTTTGTGAAGGTGCAAAAATGTAAAAACTCAGGTTGCAGCAAATTGCCAACGTGTTCTAAGTTCTAGCATCTGAACTCGTCCACTGACTTGCTTTAAATTGGAAGTAATTGTTATTTTCAGAACAATAGAAATGTAAGTGTCCAAACTCTCAGAAAGATTGTTTTTGCAAAGGAAACCATTTGTAACGTTGAGTCTGGATTTAAGTAAATGCACTTTGAATTCTTCTTGGAGGGTGATGTTGAAATGTAGCTTTTCTTAATGTTACAAACTGTCTTGCTGTAGCATTTATTTTTCATCTAAGAAGGAAGAGCGCCACACTTGGCTTTCTTCCCCAGAAGTAAGGTAGTAGATCATAAGCCGATTTGGGCTTGTCAGATGGACCTTTGGCTATGTCTCCCCACACTCCCGAGAGAGGCCTTGAGTGCTCAGGTATTTTCCATGAAAAGCTCCCTGGGACTTTGAGAGCATCTAAGTCTGGGAGAACAAAGCTGCGCCCAGGATAGATGACCCTTACTTAACTCTCGTGTCAGATGTAAGCACCCTGGTCTTTTCTTTCCATAGCTCTTCCAGAATGGATGACTGGAATCATCAATTTCGAGGTTCCAGGGGCTGCCTTGTGAAAAAACCTGGGCCCACGAGCACAGCAGCCCAGGATTGCCCTGATATCTTTTCTAAAGGGATCTTTCTTCTCCTCTAGAGCTTAAACTACCAGGAGATGGTCTTGGGCCCACACCTATTGTGTTTCAGTGAAAAGGAGACAAGTGTCAAACAAGAAAGATCAGCACAGGAAACTCCTTGAGCTTCTGTATTTGTTTTCTATGATTGCTGCAACAAATTATCACACACTGGGTGATTTGAAACAGCAGAAATATATTCTCTCACAGTCCTGAAGGCCAGAAGTCCAAAATCGGGGTGTCAGCAGGGCTGCATTATAGCAATGGCTCTGGGGAAAACCCTTCCTTGCCTCCTCCAGCTTCTGGTATCTGAGTATTCCTTGGTTCGTAGCTGCATCACACTGATCACTGCCTGTCTTGCATGGCTTTCCCTTCTGTCTCTTACAAGGATGCTTTTCATTGGTTTTAGAACACACCCAGGTAATACTGGATTTTCTCATCTTAAGAGTCTTAGCTATATCCACAAGGAACCTATTTCCAAACAAGGTCATCGTCACAGGTACTAGGGGTTATAGCATGAGCACCTTTTAGGGGGCTACAGTTCAACCTGAGACCAGCCCCTCCTAAGTCCTCTGAGATCTCCAGGGTCCCATTGGCAGACACTTCTCTCCACCTGTTCACAGGGATCTCTAACTCTTTGACACTTCAGAGCTGGGATGATGCTAATACAGGCTCCAGGATGATGGTGTCCCTGCATTGTGAGTGCAAATGACCCTGACCTACAAAAATCATCAAAAACAACCAACACACAAAGTGCAGAAGAAAAGAAATCTCTCTCTCAGGAGAGAGAACCACTTCTGAAAAGAACAGACAAGCGAGTGCTTTGATGTCTAAAAGCCGGAAGAACTCAGAGGCCTTGGAAGAGAAAACTTTAAAAATAGAAATGTTTTTAAGTTCTCAAGACTTCTCCCAGAGCCAGGTTTCACAAAGACTTTTAAAGGTTGTCATCAATGACTGCTCACAGGTGTTGGTGACGTGCTGTATGCTAAGACCATTGCAGAGATCAGATATGCCCAACAACAAATGAGACGGCTGCCATTATTATTATCACTCTTACTTTACAGATGGGGAAACTGAGGGTAGGCAGAGCCAGGCTCCGTGTGCCAGGTGCCACAGCTGGTGTGGTAAAATCCAGTAGTATGAGCCCAAGCAGGGTGACCCCATGTTCTGTGCAGAATCCTATCTCTTGCCAGTTCCTAAGCCACGGTTTGAGGTTTTCCGGCGACAGGAAGTGGAAGGGCTGGCTTCTGTAGGGAAATTGATTGCTTGGCGATGACTGCACGGCGCTTCAAATTCATACTTAACACTTAAGTAGTTGAGCTGTTTTCTAAGCGAAGTCTTTGAGTGGGACTGAAGTACTTACTTGACTACTCTGGTTCAGAAAAGGTCAGGTCGGAACCCATTCAGAGATACCAGCTCTAGGCAGAGAGATCCGAACAATAATTTGTTCCCGCCAAAGTGACATTTTTCCAATTTGAGTCCAACATTGTTCAGAGGCAAGCACAGTCCCCTGGGGCACCTCCTGCGTAGATCTGCAGCAGATGACAAACCAACAATATCATCTAAATAAAAAATCCAGCATGGGTTTAGTAAATTAATCCTGACAAGAATAAATGGAATAATCTTAGGGAAATGGCAAGAGCCCTGATTTTGCCAGATGGCTTTTTTTCTGTCGCTTGCCTGGGTCCTCAGTGGCAGATGAAAAACAAAAATCTGCCTTTGGTGTATTGATTTTGTTAGTTCGTTGATTAACACCTGCCCTTCTGCGTGGGTAAATCAAAAACGGATATGGACTCTTCCCTGCAAACCCAACATATTTTCACTGGAGGAGGAGAAAGGAAGTGAGTATCTCACCTGGTCAGAACAGCCCAAAGCAGACGGGAATGGCTTTATCTCACCTCGTTTCTTGATGGCATTTTTAGGTTTAAAAATAATCCAAGATTGTCTTCACTCCCCTACTGAGTTAATCTCCAGTTTCTCTTTATGTTTCTTAGCAGATGGATTCGGGGTGAGGTCTTAATAAAAGTCAGTGACGTTTTGCTGACTCAACGTTCAAAGTCAGTCAGAGACCTCAGCCGTTACATTAGGAGAGTGGGTGAGAAAAGAAAGAAGATCCCTCATGTGAACATGACCCCAAATCCTAGGACTGTGTTTTAGAGGTCATCTGGGGAACTCATCTTGGTCAATTTGGGCTGCCATAGCTAAATACCACAAATTGGGTGGTGTTAGCCACCGGGATTGTATTTTCTCACAGTTATTCAAGATCAGGGTGCCAACGTGGTCAGGTTCTGATGAGGGTTGTCTTCCTGGCTTGTAGACAGCTGCTTTCTCGCTGTGCCCTCCCATGGACTTTTTCGCGATTGTGCTTCCAGAAAGAAGGAGAGAGACGGGGAGGGCCAGCACACGTCTTTTCCTGAATTTATTTATTTGATCATGAACTTTCCCCCAAATCCTAAGCATGATGCCTCTCTCGGGACTAGTAGTTGTAAACATACTATTGAAAATAGTTCATTCCTTTCGTTTGTTACATGCCTTTCCTTTGTTTTATTCCTTTCTTATGTTACATATTGCTTCCCCATAAATATTTTTTTCCTGATGCTGGAAGGGATTTTTGTTTCTTCCTCCTCTTTCTCTATATTTTTCGAACTTTTTTGTCTCTCTCTCTCTCTCCCTTATGAATGGTTGATCCTAGATGATGTTCCCGTTGACACATTTCACTTCTTAGATGCATACAACTCTTTAAAAGCAAGTATAATGTCTCATTCAGCCCAGCCTTATTTCTTACTTGGAGAAAGGACTACGTAAATATCTCAATGGATTGAAGGTGTTTGTAGCCCAGGATGAATTGTCTGGCCATATGTTCATTAATGGGACCCGTGAGATGATCACAGCAGAGTGAAATGTGGAGATGCTTCTCAAACTTTAAAGATCAAAACCATGGAGATCCTGAGCGTCTAGAAGTCAGAGAAAGCTTCTTGTATCTGTTTGTATTCCTTCTATTGGTCCTTGAGGAGAACAGGCATGAGACAGTCACATTTGTTGAAATATTTGATTCTAGTTAATAGTTTCATCTTTTTCTGGCAAGATTAGCCCTATCTCTTTTGATAGGGATAGGGAAGGGGGAGAGGAGGGAGCGGGGGGAGGGGGGGTGGAGCGGAGAGAGAGAAGAGAGAGAATGAACTCTCTGGTGTGTCTACTTAAAAGGACACTAATTTTATCAGAGTAGGGCCCCGCTCTCATGACCTCATTTAACCTTAAATTGCTCTCTTAGAGGCCACATCTGCAAATACTGCCACACTGGTAGTTAGAGCTATGACATATGAATTTCAGGGGGACACATATTCACTCTATACCACTTGTTAAAATGTGGATTCTGAGTCAGCACCTGGGACAAGGTCTGAAGTGTTGCATCTTAGCCAGGGACATCAGATCATATGAAAGTTCTATTTTTAATTTTCTTGAGGGACCTTTACACTGTCTTCCATAATGGCTGAGAGAATGTCCATTTTTAACAGCAGCTAATGCTGCTAGGCTAGAAACCTCACTTTGAGAACAACAATTGTGCTGCTTCTATAACTATGTTTGCTATGAATAACCTACCCTCTTCTTAAAAAGAGGAAGAGTGAAATATGTGACCTGAATGATGCAGACTGACCAACCACCTTGATGAAAATAAAATCACCAGGAAGGAAGGAAGGAAAAGTACTTAGTGTTAGGATTCACTTCTTTTTTTTTTTTTTTTTTTTTTTTGAGTTGGAGTCTCACTCTGTCACCCAGACTGGAGTGCAGTGGTCGCTCCCGGCCACCGCAGCCTCAACCTGCTGGGCTCCAGCGATCCTTCCACCTCAGCCTTCCGGGTAGGTGGAACTACAGGCGCGCGCTACCACACCCGGCTAATTTTTTTATTTATTGTAGAGATGAGGTCTCGCCAAGTTGCCCAGGCAGGTCTCGAACCCGCGGGCTCAGGCAATCCACTCACCTCAGCCTCCCAAGGCGCGGGATTACAGGCTGAGCCACCGAGCCCGGCTAGGATTCGCTTCTAGTTATAGATGTAAATTCAACTGTTGTGCAGTCCAGAGTGGGTTACCTCATGGCTGGTCTCCATTTTCAGAGGATAGAAAAACTAAATAATGTTAACCTTGTTTGGTTGTTGGGACTTCAAAGGTAGTGAAAAAAACACCTCATGTAGTTCCTGGCACCAAAAAGGTATTGGATCATTGCTCAGTGTTTCAACTCCATTTTGCTGATTAAAAAAAAAAAAAAAAGTCTCTTACATATAAAACAAAATATTTGCTGTATGCATCTTCACCTTATGGTATTGTCCCCTTTTGGTCCACTCTGGTTCACATGGACCTAGAATTTGCTGTGTTTACTTAATAAATCACTATGGTGATGGCCTCTCGCTTACAGCAACCTGTCCCAAGGGTGGAACAGCCGAGTCAGCTTAGGTGCTCCTGGGTGAGAAAATACACATTCCCATAGACTCAACCAAAACAGAGCCACTGTTGTCTGCAGATCCCTACACTACCCTGCACACCTCTTCTCTCTCTACCTCCTTGGCTAACATGCCCAGGCCAGAGACCTTGGGATGGTTCTTGACCCCTGTCTTTCCCTCCTACCCCACATCCCGTCTTCCAAGACATTCTGTTGACTCTGTCCAGTCTCCATCCGCTTCTCACTACCTCCCCTGCCACACCCTGGTCTAGCCACTGTCATCTCATGCTCTCCTGCAGTAGCCTCAGCCCTGACTGCATATTCTGTTAAACCAGACATCAGATCATGCCTGTCCTCTTTTCAAAACCCCTGAGGGAAAAACCACGAGTGCTGATGAGAATGTGGAAAGATTGGAACCCTTGTGTGCTGCCAGTGGGAATGTAAACTGGTGCAGCTGCTGTGCAAAACATCCACATCGTACAGCCATCATCCCCATCCATCTCCAGAACTTTTTTTTTCCATACTGTAGCCATTAATTGATGACTCCCCATGCTCCCCTCCTGCAGTCGCTGGCAACCACCATGATCATTTCTGTCTCCATGAATTTGACTATTGTAGACACCTCTCTGTAGTTTCTCAAAACAAAACAGAACAAAACAAAACAAAACACTGAATTTCCAAAGGATTCAGCAATCTCACTTTTGACCATACACGCACATGAATTGAAAAAAGGGTCTTGAGCAGATACTCATACACCCATGTGAACAGATACTTACACACCCATGAATTATCCACAATAGCCACAGGTGAAACAAACCAGATATTCATGCAAGATGACACTTATGATTGGGCAAACAAAATATGGTCTATCCAGACAAAGGAATGTTACTCAGCTTTAAAAAGGAATGAGATTCTGACTCATGAGACCACATGGATGAACCTTGAGGATATGCTAAAGGAAATAACCAGACCCAGAAGGATAACTATCATAATGATTCTGCTTATACAAGAGTTAGTGACTGAATTGTGTCCCTTCAAAATGTATACACTGAAGCCCTGACCCCCAATGCAACTACATTTGGAGACAGGGCCTTCAGAGAGGTCATTAGGGTTAAAATAGGTCATAAGGACAGAGTCCTAATCCAATTGGACTGATGCTCTTCTAAGAGGAGGAATGGACACCTAAGACCTCCTACTCCCTGTCCCCACTCTGACTCTGTCTCTATCTCTGTTGAAGCACAGAGAAGAAGCTATGTGAGGGCACAGTAAATGCATCTACGAGCCAGAAAGAGAGGCCTCCCCAGAAATCTGACAGGACCTTGACCTTGAACTTTTAGCCTTCATAACTGTGAGAAAATAAATTTCGGTTGCTTAAGCCACCTGGTCTGTGATACTTTCTTATGGCCCTCTTAGAAGACTGATACAATGAGGTGTGTACCGTACTCAAATTCATGGAGACAGGAAGCAGAATGGTGGTTGCCAGGAGCTGCAGAAGGGGAGAATGGGTAATTATTGTTGAATGGGTACAGTTTGGAAAATGAAAAGTTCTGGAGATGGATGGTGGTAATGGTTGCACAACAATATGAATATACTTAATGCCACTGAACCATGCACTTAAATATGGTAAAAATGGGTTAATGCCATGTTGTATTTTACTACTATAAAAAAATAAAACTATGTGTTCTCACTGCTCTCAAAATGAAACCAAACTTCCTCTGTCTCATCTCCCATTGTTTTCTTCTCTTCCTTCCCTCTAGCCACAGAGACCTCCTCCTTCCTCTTACCTGGCCATGTCCAATATGTTGCCCCCTTGGGGCTTTGACTTTGCTCTTCCCCAGTTGGCTACTTAGCTCGCCTGCTAACTTCCTTCAAACCTTTGTTCAGTTTCCACTACTTTTAAAATTTAAATTCTTATTTGCCATACCCTATGCACTTTTCTCTAACCTTCTCCTTGCTTTGCCTTTCTTCATAGTATACATTCTCTTCTGAATACCATTAACTGTTGTGCATCATTAATGTCTGTCTTTCCCAGGAGAAAGTAAGGGTCACCAGGCAGGGCCTCCCATGTGTTTTATACACTGAGTCCTCCATGCTGGAGCAAAGCCTGACAGGCAACAGGTGCTGAAGACATATCTTTTGAATTAGTAATTAATGCCATAATTGCTTGTGTGAATGTGCCTGCCATTCTGTCTAACTAGTGAGTTCTTTGAGGATAGGAACCATGATGTTTCTTCACTTTTTCATTCCAGAACAATAAAGCATGCAGAGAAAAGTAGATGTGCAATAAATATGGATGGAAGGGTGGGTGGATGGGTGGGTGGATGGATGGGAGGGTAGATGGATTGGTGAATGGATGAACAGATGATTGTAAGGATGGATAGGTGGAAGTGGAGATGGTTGGGTGAATGGTTGGATGGAGGAGGAATGAATGACAGGTGTATGGAGAAAGGACGGAGGATGGTTGGAAGATTGGATGACTGGGTGAGTGGATAGATGGGTGGATAGATGGATGGAGAATGAATGGAGAATAGATTGCTGGGTGGATGGATTAGATGAATGGAAGGATAAAAAATAGATGGTGATTTTTTGTTTGTTTGTTTTAAACAAGGTGGATCTGAGTATCCTAAATGTGGGAGCTGTTAAGTTTGATTAAAGACAGTCTTTGCTGATGTGAACAAATGTATGGGACAGGGGATTATTTTATGAGCCATCCGCTTCTTTTTTGCTGTGGCCTCTGATCCACAGCCTTTGTCTTCATCTCACATCTGCATGTAATAAAACTTCCTTATGACGTCCATATGTCTCTAATGCAAACACCACGGCATATACCTCTAAAAAGCGCTATAAAGAGCAATGACTCGAGAAAGAACTGTTAGGAGCTTGAGCCCTTTATTATTTTAAAGGGCATTTCAACGACACCACTGAATGTTCTCTGACCATAAGTCTGACTCCTGTTCTTTCTCTCACTTTCTTTTGTTTTCCTCTCAGGATATCAAAACAGACTGCAATACCTGCGTGGAAATAGAAGACAGAACGGTGAGTCAATATTTTTCATCTTTTGGGTTTCAAACAAAACAAGAACTGTTTATTCACCCCAAGTGTTTAAGACATGTCTCTCTGGACTATGGTTTACTGGTGATTTATGGATATTTAAGGATACTCACACTAAAAGATGCTCACCATCTTCCCCCTTGAAGTTGGTTTTATTTCTGATGATTTCAGTGAAGAGTGTGTCATGTAACTACGTTTACAGAAAATTTGGTGTTGTTTTTTGTTTTAATCACACCCTTTAAAAAAAAATGATGACTTTATCATTTAAGTCATGTTGCATTCTAGTTGGCTATTGCTGTTGATGGCTATTGTATGTATATACGTATATATATCTATATTACATATGATTGTATTGTGCATATTATGGAATGTATAATATTGGGCTTCTCAGACTGTGTTTCTGTATATCTGATTCATATACTTTGGCTTAAAAGAGCTTGCCCTCAAGTTCTATCATGATACATTTATATGAGCAGTGTCTTTTTATTTGAGATTAAGAGGGAGGGGGCAAGCTCACTTTATACGTATTTAGGGACCTCCACCTCTATTTATTTTCTTGTTATACTAGATGTGGATCCTCTCAGGAAAAACAACTGTTAGACCATTATTCTGTAATATTTTCACCATCTCTCTTTATTGGCAAGAGTTCACAGAAGTTTCTGTGGTGAAGCACATCCCAGCAGATCAAATTTTACCCTTAACGCTTTGCATCCAAAGAGGTCAAAAGAGTGACTTGAGAGTACACACCTCCTGGCTACTTTTGTCATCGTTCCACAATTTTGAAAGATGCTTCTCTTTTCAACAGTACCGTTATTGTCAAATGGGGTTATTATTTCAAGCAGAGGTTTTTGGCTCTGATTTTTGATGGCTCTGGCATGTCTGCTGATTAATAAGATGGTTGAGGACGTCTCAAAACTGAACTTGCTTTTAAATATAAAGCAATTGCCATACATTATTTTAGGGAGTGTTAATCTCCTCACAGTGAAAGGAATAATGATATGGTAGCTTCAATTCAAACTGTGTGATCCCTGCATAGGGTGGTATGCTGCTCTGTTTGCAGGCAAGGTAATTTCAATTCGTGTTTGCATCCACCCCATGTCTGCACACTGGTATACATGCCCATGAGCTGGACAAATGGAAATGCTTCTTAGGTGAAATGTATACCAAGTCTCTCACCAATGTTATGCCATGCCCAGGCATTCTGCTTCTATCATGGTTCTCAGAAAGCATGTTTCTTGACCTGCTTCTAGGGTTCAGGAGGCTTCTACTTTCCTTGGACTTTTATGGAATTCACAAGCATGTCTCTGTCCAGCATCTTTTTTTTAAGTTTATCTGCCAATGGTGTTTGAAAGATACCATAGGAACCAATACTGCTAGACATCCACAGTGACATCACCCACAAAGGTAGATGCACAGCCAAGATAAGCTCTGGGCAATGAGAGCCGGGCAGACTCTGTTCCACCTGTCAAACTGCCTGTGGTTTACATACCATGACAGTAACCATCGCCCGGGTCTGTGGTTTCTCTGTGGTGTGTGAGTCATTCAAGGTCACTCTGTGCATGGATGGTTTTAGCTTTTCTTGAAAAGGCTGAACACGCACACACATAAACACACACATGCATTTCCATGTGGTTTCATATTTTCTTGGGTTGAGTCGGAAACTCCAAATGGAGCCTCATTTCTGAAGGGTTCTACAGTTATTTTCTAAACTTGACCTCACTTGACTGATACATAAATTACCAAACATTTTGCTGCAGTTAATTCATGATAATTCTTAGTGATTAAAAAAGAGGAGTAATCCCTACTTTAAATTATCACTGACTTATTCTCTAAGGACTTTTTATTCCCTTCCTCCCTCCTTTTTTCCTTTCCTCCCCTCCTAAATTCTCAGGATGTAAGTATAAGTGAATCTTAGGCTATTAACTTCTAGGAGTCTGCTGACATGGTTAGAAGTTGGGGGTGAGGTTTCGGGAGGTAGCTCTATATATTGAAGCCCTTTATCTTAATGAAAAAGTGGAGAGACAAGCCCTAATTATCCCAGAGGGGCAGTGCCCCCCACCTGGAAAAGAGCACCAGTCCCCTCCCCCCACCCCCGCACAGCAATATGACGTGAGGCCACACAGGGAGCCAGCAGCCACAGCAGCTGGAGGTATCACCATCCGGTTCCGAGAGTACACTCTGGTTGCTCCTGCCGCCCTGACGTGTAATTATGAAATTTCACCACTGGAGTGATGACACTTGCCCCTGCGTGCATGCGTATGTGTCTCTCTCCATTTAAGCCAAATGCTTCTGGCAAAATCAGTAATTTGATAAAGTGGAATTGAAGTGACAAGAGATGGCAGAGGTGCCAAAATAATAAGTAAACCTGTCTCAGAAGCAGCAACCCCTTGGCCTGTGTGGATTTTTACAGTTGCTGAGTGCTGCAAAGGAGAACTGGCAGTGTTTTCTTTAAAGCGCAATTTCCTTCTGTTAAGAAAGCTTAATAGGACCCCTATAGGACTAGATGGCTTCCCAAGAATAACTTGCGTTTTTTCTTTTTCTTTCACATTTCCTTTCTTTCTATCTACTTCTATTCCATACATTCTGTCTATATGGATATACACATTTTAAGTATGACATTGGCTCAAAAGATGGCATTAATCAAATGAATGCTGGCGTCACCATGTGACAGTCAGGACAGTCAAAGAAAATGGCAAAAGCACAGTTGAGCAAAGGTCAAACTACACATTGCTACCATATTTCAATTTAGCTTTGAAAGTAATTCAGCCATTGCCACAGCCATTGCCAGGCCATTGCCTTGCTAAACTATGGTGTGGCCGTGTGCTCTTTGAGCTATAGCAGGCCATATTCCCTGGCTTTGGCCCCCTCCCCTACCTTGGGGAGGTGAATCTCCTCTCTCTCTCTCTCTCTCTCTCTCTCTCTGATTTACTTCCTAAATAAACTATATTTTCTAATATAAAAAAAGAGAAAGTATTACATAGATAACACCTCTTAAAATATGTATGCGTTTTTGGCATCCCCTGTATTTGTGTACTTCCCTGTATACCTTTGTCTGTATATTGTTTAACAGAAGAATCTTAGTAAAGACAAAAATCTCAACTTTTCTGTCAAGCCCAACAGGTCCTCTCCGATTCCACACCTCATTCTCATTCTGTCCCATTCAGTAGAGCCATTTACCTTGAGATGAGTGATTTTCCCATTGAATCCTGTACCAGATATAATGATGGAAGCTAAACAGTGAATTTCAAGAGTTGAAGACAGCCTTCCTCTAAATAAAGAGCAATAGAATTGTTCTTGGTCTGCACACAATCTGGGCTCCATCTGAGACTCTTAACAGAATGAAGGAATTTTTCTTTTCTCACTTGTTTTTCTATTTTCTTTATTCTGGTAGCCTGTTTTCTATCAGGCCAACAGAAAGCTAATTGTCATTTGGAAAACCTTGCCTGGTCGTTTATGGAGAAATTCATAATGTGTGTTGGAGTGTGGTCTTGTTTTATATCTCCCTTTTGCTTCCAAACTCACCTATGAACAGAGCCCTATGAATGTACCTGTGCTTGGATGGGTCCCTGGCCATTTCTTAAAATCTCTCAGAGGGTGTCACAGGGATTTCTTAAGCGCTGGTGGAGATTTTCTACCCTTAAATGGGAAGCAGGAGCAAAGATTGTTTTCCTCCCACAGTTGACCTCCATGGAGCTAATGCAGATTTAGCAAAGGTGATGAGAGGTAACCCATCACTCCACAATACTGTGTGGCCTTGCAAAACTGCATGCATTTGACATTTACAGTACCCATGTTTCTGCTGGGGAACTGAGGCATTTAAATTCATTTTTATTTGTGGTGTAAAATCCATCTGAATTTCAATATTATTATGAAGACTGTGGTTCAGGTGATGAGAGGAGAGGCTGATGGATCAGTCAGGGGGAGAATCTGTCAGGAGGAGATGAGAGCCCATTTGTCAAAGGCTATAAACACAGACAGGGCTTCCTCTTCTCACTTACTGCCTGGACTGGCACAACTAAACAGTTCCAGATCTGCTATAAAATTGCACGGAAGGAGTTTGAGTGGTTTTCAAAGTTATAGTGACTTTCAGGTTGGATCCGATTGAAGCTGCAATTGGGAGATAGACGCTATCATGCTGTGGTGAACACTGAGAGTTCTGAACTTATCTTTTTGCAATACTTACTCCAGATCAGACTTCCTAAGTACCTCTAAATACTTACAACAGTTGTGTGTGGGAGGTTCCATCCTGAATCCCCATTTTACAAGTGGAAAAAATGAAAGCTCAGAGAGGTTAAGAGACTTGCCCAAGATCACTCAAGTTACATCATGAGGCCAGGATTTGAGCTTAGAGATTCTTTTTTTGTTTTTGGGGTTTTTTTTTTTTGAGTTGGAGTCTCACTCTGTCGCCCAGACTGGAGTGCAATGGCTGCTCCCGGCCACTGCAGCCTCGACCTGCTGGGCTCCGGCGATCCTTCCGTCTCAGCCTTCCAAGTAGCTGGAATTACAGGCACGTACTACCATACCTGGCTAATTTTTGATTTATTGTAGAGATGAGACCTCACCAAGTTGCCCAGGTGGGTCTCGAACCCACAGGCTCAGGCAATCCACTCACTTCAGCCTCCCAAGGTGTGGGATTACAGACTGAACCACTGAGCCCGGCTGAGCTTGGAGATTCTTACTTCAGAGTCCATGCCGTTCGTTCCAATGCTACCTTGCCTGACACAAAAACTAAGCACTAAATCTGTAGAGTATGAGAATTGTACTTTCCTATGGATGAATTTGTGCCTGGGTTGGTATCTTTGTTTATTGCCAAGTAAATGATCTGGTTTTCAACATGAGACACATTTTCAGCTCCTATATTGTAGCTCTAGCAGCCTAGAGGTGGAGATTCTTCACATCTTGATGAGGCTGCCCCTCTGGAAACCAGCTGGTACCTGACAGCAGGGATGCCAGGATGTCTTCTGGTCTTGAGGATGAGAGACAACAGCACTGGAAGTAGAATTCTGGTGTCAGTTTCCAAAGACCTTATTCATTCCTAGTTTTCGCAGTTCCAGCAGGGTATGTACAAAGATGAGAAGTTCATGCTTAAAACACAAGAATCAATGTAGATAGTGATTGAAACTATAGACTTTGGAGCCTGAAAGCACAAGTTTCCATCCCAGCTTTCCCATGCAGCAGCTCTGTGACTATGAGAAGACTATTACCCTATATCAGTCCCCACTAACTTATCTGTAAATTGGGGCTAATAAAAATCCCCTTGAAATGCTGATTTGAGGAATTGACGAGCAAATACTGCAAAGCAGTTTCTATAATACCTGGCACAAAATAAGAACTTACTCCACTGGAGCTACTTTGACTTTTATTTTTGCTGGTGTCCATACCTACAGAAATTCCATGTCATGTATAATTAAATTCATTTTATAAGATGACTCTCCAGAAAGTCTTATGGATGTGCAGAAAAGTGGGAAACCAATGGGACCTAATAGTTCTTGAAGATATTTTAGAGATGGCTGGTACAGTCAGGAAGTAACAAATCTACCTGTCTGCCAGGTCCAGGCAGGAAGTCATAAATTAATCAAGGGAAAGAGAGGAGAGCAAGGATAGGGTAATGTGAGGTGATGTGGACTGCAGCCACCTGAAGAAGGATGGCTTCCGACTCTGGGAACTGTTATTCGGCTAAATGTGGTCATGTGAATTATAGGCTCAGTGTTGCCATTTTCTAAGCCAATCTGGATTTTACTGTCAAATTACTGATTTTTAAAACACTGTGCATAAGCCCAATAAAGCATGTCTGCAGGAAAGATTCCAGAGACTTAGAATACTCAAGACTTGAAAGCTAAGTCTCAGTGGACCATGAATAGCTCTCATGTGCATAATTCCAGGAGTGCTCGGTCCACCAAAGGCCCTTCTAGCAGAGGGAACAGCAGGACAAAGACATAGTGGTATCAAGAACATGGCGTGTTTAATGTAGCTGCAGGTCTGGCATGCATGTCTGAGAGCAGCTGGAGGGAAGACTACAACATTGAGTAGGTAGCAGATTATAGAGGACATTATTTTGCCATGCTGAGTGGGACTGTGTGTCAATCTTCTGTCCTGTGAGAGGAAGATTCTTGCTGAATGGGGCCAGAATTACATGGAACCAAGAAGATACTTAAACTCTATATGAAGAACCCAGCAAAAGAGGAAGTCAACAGGGAAGAGGGAGTGGAGATGGAGCCCTGAGATGGAGCCAGAGCTGGCCTTGGTAAGTCCAGGGAAGGTTAAGACTTTGACCAGAACAAGATGAAGTCATCTAGGACTCTGAGAAATCACAGGGCTTTGTTTCCACACATCTCAATGACATGTGACAGAATGAACATGGGAACGCAGATAACTTTTTGAGATAGTGATTTTGTTTGTTTTGATATATTCCCAGAAGTGGAGTAGCTGAATCATATAGTAGTTATAGTTTTAATTTATTGAGGAATCTCTGTGCTGTTTTTTATAATAGCTGTGAGAATATGCATTTTTAAGAGCATGGGAGTCGTATAATAGAATATTATTCAGCCTTTATAAAAAAAAGGAAAATCCTGGCATGTGCAACAACACAGATGAACCTGGAGAACATTATGCTAAGTAAAATAAACCAGACACAGAAGGACAAATACTGTGTGATCTTGCTTACATGTGAAATCTAAAACAGTAAAATTCATCGAAACAGAGGCTAGAGTGGTGGTTTCCAGGGGCTATGGGGGTGGACGAAAGGTGAGATATTGGCCAAAGGGTACAAACCTTCAACTGTAAGATGATTAAGTTCTGGAGAACTAATGTAAAGCATGGTGACTATAGTTAATTTATGTATTTTATACTTGAAATTTGATAAAAGTAGCTCTCAGGTGTTCTCACCATACACATATGCACGCGCGCGTGCACGCACACACACACACACACAACTATGTGAGTTGGTGGGTTTGTTAATTAGCTTGATTGTGTTCGTAATCTCACAATGCATACACATATCAACACATGTTATACACTCTAAATATATGGAATTTTAATTTGTCAGTCATGCCTCAATAAAACTGGGAAAAGCACATAAACAATGGGTGATCTAGTATTGCCCAAGGGTGAGCCTCAGATTTCATGACACATGTGGCATCTTCAGGTGGCTCATGGATATGGCATCAAGGCAATCCTTCTGCCTCTGCCTCTCAAGTAGCTGGGATGACTGGTGAGGTGCACACCACCATGCCTGGCTAATTTTAAAAAAAAATTTTGTAGAGATGAAGTCTTACTATGTTGCCTATGTTGACCTTGAACTCCTGGGCTTAAGTGATCCTCCTGCCTCGACCTCCCAAAGTGCAGGAATTAGACTGATATGGCATCAGATACTGAGATTACATCAAAGACACATGGTTTTTTTTTCACCTTTACATTTTTTATTTTAAAATTGTGGGGTACAATTCGGGGTTAGGTATACAAATATTCATTGTGCAGGTACCCTTGTTGATGAGGTGTGCCCCCCCTTCCCCAAACAGATATCGACTACTGTCAGTTCCACCTCCCTGTCTCCCCCC